>JAYJMF010305803.1:0-13345 GCA_036873715.1 Salvia sclarea
AAGGAGGAGCTTTAAAAGGTAATTTTGCTATCAATCTAATCCATTTAATCAAGGAAACCAAACGCCCCCTTAATGTTATTTTGATGATAGGATTAACTAAATGTTATTGGTGATGGGAAACATTGATGAATCTCTTATGTTATTTGATGGCAGGATTAACTACTACCAAGAAGGCGACCAAGTTCACCCTCGTCTCGATGTCACAACGGCGTTCAAACGAGCCCTAACGACATGGGCGTCGTGGGCCGACAAGAACATCAATCCACGCAAGACGCGTGTGTTCTTCAGAAGCTCCGCTCCCGCCCATTTCAGGTCAGTGTCGAAACACTGCAACGAGTTGAAACTCTCATTATCATCAAATTTTCAATGATCTAACGCGGTGTCTCTTCTTACACAGTGGGGGGCAATGGGACAACGGGGGCCACTGCAGGGAGGCCTTTCGACCCATAAACGAGACGTTCAACTCTGTCTACCCGGAGAAGAATCTGATCATGGAGGAGGTGCTGAGGAAGATGAAGACGCCCGTTACCTTTTTGAATATAACGCGTCTATCGGACTACAGACCCGATGCTCATCCGTCTATATATGGACGAAAGACGATAAATCGAGGCGTCCAAGATTGCAGCCATTGGTGCCTGCCTGGTGTTCCAGATGTGTGGAATGAATTGTTGTATTATTATTTGCAGTCAAGAAGCAAAAAGGACATTTTGTAGAATAGGAAGCTTTTTTTTTCTTTCTTCTAATTCTTATATTGTTTTTTTTTTCTCTTTTTCTTTTTTCCTCTCTTCTTTCTTTTTACAACAGAATTAGGCAATTGTAAAGTGCTGCAAAATGTTAATTTTAATTTATACCAATCTCAAACTTGTTACTTTACTAGATTAATCAAATTGAGCCGTTTTGTTAAATAAACGAATGTTCTGTAGATATTTGGTTTATCATATATAAATATATTGTATAACATAAAAATGCACAACGTTATAAAAACTAATTAAATTGTCAAAAAGAATTTTCATTTGTACCAATTCAAATTGATATTTATTCAACACTTTAAGCAAATCAACGTATGTCCATGAAAATATATATATACATATATATGACTGAAAATATTAGCATAATTTGTTTAAACAAATTTGGATCAATTTAAACCATCATCCTCTTCTATATAAATCAACATCACTCCCATAAATGTCGATTCGACCATCAAAACTTCTTAAGTTACCATATCAATAATTGTCTCATCCTCATTTTCTACATACGAAAATATTTATTACTCAGTAGCAAATTATTGCCTAGACGCAATTTTATCTTAACCGGCTAAACTACACATTTTGAAAATAAAATAAAATAAAATAAATATTTTACCACCCTAACTAAATTCAATTTACACTCGATTACCTAACAGGCCAGAGTCACATTTAACAACCTGAATTTTGCGATTTCACCACTTTGCAACTTTATAAGCTTTGATCGCAAAGTGTGAATAATTCGAAAGTTGAGATGGTTAAATGTGACAAAAATAGAAAGTTCGATAGTGAAGTGTAAAAAAAAGACTTCAGTTAATTTTAGGCAGCAGACTAGAGATAAAAGGTGTAGTTTTCTACTTGAAAAAAGCTATGGCTAACTAATAACACAAGAAATAATCATCACAACAAGAGAGCCTTCTCAACCAGATTGGTGCTTCTTTGCTCGGCCATGAGCAAGTGGCGAGCCATCTCTCTTCGATGCGTCGGGCCTCCGGGCCCAGGCGGGTGCCTGATCGGGACCATATCGATAATCGTAGAAAAGCTCCTCACCGGATTGGATGTGCTCATTGGCGTAGATGCCAACACGGTGATCGCCAGCCACCAACATTACCTGTATACACACATTCTATATCAGATAAACGGATAAACGGGGCAGCACGTTGCCGTAGAAGATGAAGATCGAGGGAAGATGAATACCTTCGCGTAGCAGTTTGGATTTGACGAGTGGTTCGCGAATTTCAACTTGTCTCCCTTGCGGTATGCATCAAGGACATACTGAAACAACGGAAAATCTATCAAATATCGCACACAACTACTTGATAACTGTCAGGATCGAATATATGATTTCTCGGAGAATGGTGTATCGTACATTCGGATTAAGGTTCAATCTGACCCAGTAAACTTCAATCTTCCAAGAAGATGGAGCTTACCTTATCATTCAAGTCGAAGAGGAACGATGAATTTGCACGATCATATATTTTGCCTCGCTTATCTGCTTCTTGATGGGAGATCAATTCACCGGTATATTCTCCAAGGTAATCATTTTTATTCACGGGATTCTGAAATTACACATCCCATAGTAACAACCATTAACGACTACAATTAAGATAGAAGCTGCAGTTATTTAATACCTTAACGAACGCTCCCCAACCAGCCACCTCCGACTTCGCCAAGAGGACCTATCAACGGAAAAGCAAGTGGTTTCTAGAGAGTGAATTACATGAGAGAAGGATAGTAAAATTAGATGAAAAAAATCAGTTACCCTTTGTTGTTGCCTCAGAAGTAGCTTCATGTTGCCACACTGGCTGTCTCCTCGTCTTGTTGGCTCCCCCAACGAACCGTCACCACAGCTGCATAAATTTGGAAGTTAATTCGCAGTGGATTCTTTGTCGAAATATTTAATAAATGTTGTAGTATACATAGAATTCCTCAAAGAAGAAACAGTAAAAACGAGAGGAGCTCATGAGAACTCAATACCTAACCCAACAATTCCGGCAAACATCCGGGTCACATTCACGTCCAGCTGCAAAGCAGGGGCATTGCCGGCTTTTACATTGGCTTTTAGCGCAATGACACCCTCTAAACCGATTCTTGCAGCTTTTTGAGCACCTGGAAGTAGAGATAAAAGAATAAAACGACGGAACAACACCACACTAGGTTGTTGGCTACTGAACATCCCGTGGAACAGCTACGCAATGAAACATCCAGTCACCAAATATGTATCACATTAAATCCTGCGAGTATAGAGCTACATATTCTCAATATTGTTGAATGAAACTACGATGGAAGATTGAGTACCCGCAGTATTTCTCACAGCAAGTTCCATTTTGAAGGCAAGGACACTGCTTTCCACACGTTGGCTGGCAGCCACATGGAGAATATTGCTTACATGGCAGGTCTTTTCCATCTGCAATCCTCCTCCACAAGGATGGATGGCCAGCAGATTTCCATGAAGACTTAACCTTGCGCACTCTGCCCCTTTTACGACATATTCTTGATTTGGCAGGCATATCTGAGTCCTGATACATCAACAGGTAAATCAATTATACACTCAGCATCCCGGCCTATGTTTCCAAAAGAAAATCATCAAACAAATTTATTTAAGGTATATAAGGTGTAGTTCCTCTTCCTTCTCCCTCCGAACTCGAAAAACAACCTCTTGGATGTATTACGATGAATAAAATTCTCATGTCTTGCAATAACATAAACCATCAAATGTGCAGACTATGTAGTTAGATATTTTAGCTAGTGGTTGAAATAATCCCACTTAATGCAAAGTTAAGTAAAGGCTACAAACCATAGGATCCATGTCATCCCTCCCAGCATCTTCAAAATATGAGTTTAGCATAGCTGAAGATCCACGGGACATCACGGCTCCATCACCATACATGTAATTAGATACTTCTTTGCAAGTTCTCAGACCAGGGAGCAAATTCCGAGCTATAAAACAACTATAGAACATGACATCTTTATTAGCATTACAAGGTGCAGTGTTGCAAAAAAAGGTTGTAAAACAAAGTTTAAGAATTCCTAGAATTACAAGAAAGATATGTACATCAGACATTATTGTAAACAGATAGTATAAGAACTCCTGGAAGTACAGGAATATTACTAGAAAGCTTGAATTCTCCCATACAATAATATTCTAGATTTGTGACTGCAATCTTGTTGCTCTGCTTTATCCTCAAATTGGACTATGACTCACCTGAGATACTTTACATCCCCGTTATTGATAGGAGATTAAGCAAGAATTTCCAACTTAAACAGGTATATACAGTTCATAAGTTGAAATAATCTTATATTTTTACATTTTCATGGCCCCTGTTTAGCTTCCTGACATGAGAACCTCAATAAGCAAGCCAAAATTTAACTTAAGAAACCTCTGACACAACAAATTAAATACCAGATACAACCACGCTGATATTCTTGATCAAGAAAATAAGTTTCACATACCTATTTCTACCAAATATCTCTAATCCCTTCAGGTACAAGTCTTTCTCCAAAGGGTTCCAATTGCTCCATCCTTGTGAAGCTTTGATTGAATTTCCTACAGATTCACTCGTCTGCTTCAGAGGGAGCTCCACGTCAGTGATTTCCGAGGCAGCTTTCTCGCCCTCATCACCAGTCTCACTCTGGGGGCAATCACTATAACCTATGTTCAAAGCATGCACTGAACTAGATGTAGACCTCTCGAGCTCATATTCGCGGGATACATCCGCTTTAGGGACCTGGTCCACCAGAGTTGCACTTTGACCCACAGGATCTGGATTGGCTAACTTTAACTTCCTATTGGATGAACTTGGTAATTTGTCAGAAGCCACTTTTGATGCTATATCCAATGAATTTGAAGATTCAATTACTGTGGCCTTTCCTTGGCTTTCCAGATGATGTTCTATCACGAATTCAACTTTCCCTCATGAGATGATTCTAAAACATGTTAACACAAAGATAGGGAAAAAGAAATAAGTACATAAACTTTACCTTGCTGAATGACATATGGAGGCAAAGGGGATCTGCCTTCCTGACCGGGTACATTATGTGCGTCTGGCATATCTACATCTGATTCAGAATGCTTTGGCATGTCTTTGGGACAATTTGACTAGAAGGAAACAAGATGAAATTTTCCACAAAGAGAGCATTCAGTTATAAACTTAGAAATGTGTTACCATTTGGTCTGATGATAACTGATAAGTGCAGCAATGTCAGCTAACTAGAATTATCTGGCAAAAAACTAGATATAAGAAAACTAGGCCTTGGAATCGAAAAACATCATATTCAAAAAACTCAAGTTAGTTTGATCTCCTTTATTTTCTCTGAAGAACTGGTAATTATTATTTCTCAGCATGCGCAATAAACCCTCCAGCAGGATAAAAAAAGGTTGTATTAAAGTTTCCAGTGGTAAACCCGTCTGTCCGTAAATAGAGATTGCCCACTAGTTCTATAAACTATATCTCGCAGGCATTGATATGTTTCTTTTATAATTCCTAGTTCTGATTGCATGAAATAAGCTCACACTCATAAGTTCACACTGATTCTTTTAGAAGTTCCAGTAACTTATTGCATTAAATTGTATTCAAATTAAAAAAAGAAGGGAGATAGATGTAGTTTTATACTTCTCAAGTTGAAAGATAGTCTATTACAATGGACATTCTTTGACAATACCTGAAGATAACACTGATCTCCACACGGCTTACGGTCCTCTTCTATATCATATTGGAAAATTTGCTTTTCATTCTGCGACCAATAACTTGTTCAAATCAACATACGAGAAATATCTCAAGCACTAAAATAACCCAAGCAAACTTTTTTGCTTACAGGATAGGTTGGAGCTTGGGAACAACCATGTAAACGGCAGTCAAACACCTGCAACAAAGAAGAATACATATACATGTAACAACACAATATAATGTGAAACCCACAAGCTGATGAAGACACATATGTACATGCAAATAATTTATTCAAAAAAGGAAGGAGAACTCACAAGCCAAGGCCACATACCAGACAACGGCGGCAAAACAGATTATCAAAAGAATCTAAAGCAGCACTGAGGCTTTGGTCCAAGGATATATTATATTCAGATCTCTCATCCTTCAAAGGTTTCTTCTGTATCTCCATTTTTTGACCTGTTTCCATAAGCGTAGTACAACGCTCCTGCATATCACGGGAATGAATACATCTGAACAATAGAAAAGAGAAAATTTTGCAAATGTCATGTTTTTGTTAAACTAATTGTCTTCTTGGAATAAACACCCCACAATGATTTTCTCTTCCAAATTCTTAAAGGGTATGCACAGAGAAATTACTTGAATTTCCTGAGAGGATCCTCCAACAAATTGGGTCAGCACATCAAGAACTTCATTCCCTATCCCACACTCTAAAAAAGCCACACTGGAAAATAAACATAACACAATTTATGAGTTCTCAAAGAAAATAAAATGCCTATATAAAAATAAATAGAAGCACAAATTAATTAAATTTTGAACCATTAGCAGACAGTTCATTCGCATCAACAAATTTTGATAAATTAATAGAACTCCTGGCATTTCAGTATGATTACCTAAACCTGGGTCAGTCAAATTTGAACATTAAAAAGTATGCTCATTAATAATAAGAATGTGCGCCTCTCGCCGACTTGAATAAATGGAATAGAAGGTTCAAGAGCTACAATCACACTTATGACATCAATGGATTAAGTCCCATCAGGGACAAAAAAGGCAACATGAGAGACTAGAAGAGCCAAGGAAATATATGAAACTAAGACATATTGCCATATTGGTGCTTAAACTCTACTGCATCAAACTTCTTGGAAGCACTAAAGGAATATTACAAACTGACCGCATAAGCCGATCCTCCCCTTCAGAAAATTCACGTTTATCACCCTCCAATTGCACCAGATCGTCTTCACTGTCACTACAGATCAGTGCCTCACTACCATGCTGATCATAGTAAATGCGTCTACGCCCCAGGACTGATTGATCATCAGCCATTCTCTGATTTCTGTGCTGTGTGAAGAAAACTTGAGTAAATAATAGCAAGGAATATGTTTATGTTAAAAGATGAAAAATTGCTCCAAGGTATGGTTGTTGATAAACCCAAAAACTAAGAGTAGAAGGCAGAGTTATATCAATAATTAAGCAATAGTTTAACTTCCACATAACAGAAGGATCGTAAAAATCGATTCTATGGGTAATTCACTAAGGAATAGAAAGAGATTGTCTAGTCATGCATCATGACAGCAAAGTAATTTGAAGCATTGTATTGTGGAGAATCTGTTTTTATACGAGAAAAGTGAATAATCCCAACCTAAATATGGCCCATCACCATATAGAAAGAAATTGTCTAAGTTGATTTGATCCTTCTGTCCCAGACTAACCTAACTTTGGCCCATGACTGTATTGAAAGAGATCATCTAGTTTATAGCAAAAGCTACTATAAAAGTGAATAATCCCAATCTGAATTATGTGCTGAGAAGCACCTTAAGTATCTCCTCTGAGTACCAACGCAATCAATCATACAATAGAATATAGCAAGTCTCTAAATGCACTCAATCTAATATCAAGCAAGTTAACCTCTTAATCACATAAGATGAATTAAAAGTTAAATAAGAGGATTTCTATATATTCAATCTGAGAAGAAAAGTGACCAAACAAAATAAAAGAAAACTTCAAGAGTAATGATGATAATTTTGGTACCTATCCAAGAAAATCCATGTAGTATAGGAAGGTATCCTCTCGACAGGAGGAAGTTTAGCTGTCGTGGAAAACACAACTTCTTCACTGTTATCGCCATCTCTGTCTTCAGATCCTTGAACAAGCCCACTAACTTTGCAGAGAGGATAGTTCATCCTCAAAGAGAGGAGGTTGCCTGAACTAGTAGTTGTAGTAATTGTAGCATTAGCCCTTGATGCAGCCAAATCTTTGAGGTGAGAAACATAAGATCGAATGTTTTGGTTATTGTTTTCAAGTTTTTCCTACAAAGAACATTAGCTATCAACCATTAGCTAAATCATTTTGCATGATAGGCATTGGATAAATCAACCAGATAATTCTCAAGAGTCGTCTGCTACTATAATAGTTACACCAATTGGACAGAGAAGGAAAAAACTTACTCCAACTGAGACAACTCTTTCATTCTGAATCTGCCTTTTCATCTGTGTGAGTTTCGCAGCCAAGTTTGCAACAGAATCAACCCCTTGTTCCCCGTGATGTTTCTGTCAGAGAAAGAGCATAATCATTAATCAATAAACAAAACTAACCCATCCAAAAAAAAAATGTACATGACAGCAATTCACTAATCAGATCAATTCCGACCACGCAATTCGACCGTAATTAAGTCATAACAAGACTAATCAGAACAATTTCAGCCACGCAATTTGACCGTAATTAAGCTATTCTCGGCCAATCCCCTGCACTCAAGCACTTAAAACAGAGGAAACAATTAAAGATAATTCATCCCGTCATTTCTTCTCCAACATCATCCGTCAGCAACAGAGCACAAAAACAAAACAACAAACACTGATCGAAATCCTCCTCCTCTTCAAATTCACAATCTCAATTACCTTCCTAGCTAGCTCTCCATTCAAATTCTAATCACACAACAAAAACGAGCTAGAAAAAGCAAACGGAAGCAATTAACTCAATCACACAATGCGCGAGCTCAAACTGGGGAGAAATTCAACAAGTACGATCACCATCAAATTTCACGAAGCTGTGATCGAATCCTCAGCTACGGTCAAAATTCACCAAAGCAAAACTCACGAAATAAACTAAATAGACAAAAAAAACCGGAGCACAAAAACAAAACAACAAACACTGAACGATATCCTCCTCCTCTCCAAATTCACAATCTCCATAACCTTCTTATCCAGCTCTCCGTTCAAATTCCAATCACACAACAAAAAACGAGCTAGAAACAGCAAATGGAAAACAATTAACTCAATCACACAACGCGGCAGCTCAAATTGGGGAGAAATTCAACACGCATGATCACCATCAAATTTCACGAAGCTATGATCGAATCCTCAGCTATGATCAAAATTCGCCAAACCAAAACTCAGGAAATGAACTAAATAAACAAAAATCCAGAGCAAAAGTAGAAGAAGGAGAGGAAATCGAACCCTGAATTTAGACTTGGAGGTGGAGACCATGACTCTGTTTTGACGAAGAATTCCTTCCTAGAGCGAGAAACAGAGAGCGCGAGCCAGAGTGAGAGAGAGACATTAAAAGATGAAGTGGCGAGAAAACTCCGTTATAAAGAGAGGAGCTTTATACGGCGCGGTGCAGTGAACCGGATGAATTGTGACCAAGAGATGTTTAATTAACGGTGCGGAACATCAGATTTTACACGTGGCGCGCGCTCCATAGCGGGTGAATGCGAGTTTAAAGCAGAGGATAATAAACTTCACAAACCGGCAAAATTTTCTTAGTTTCAACTTTTTGCCATTTATATGTGTCCTTGGATAACTTTTGCTTTCATCCTTGTCATAAAAAGGGCGTGGATTTTTTTTTTCAACTCTCCCACTTTTATTACCTTTAATAGTGGGGTTGAAATTGATGAATAAAAAAAAATTAAGAATTTTAGTCTAATCTCTAGTTATAATGTGAGGTTACTAATTAATTTCATTCTTCAATTTTTCAATTCCATGTACAACATAATTTTTTGTTGACAATTTTGCTTTATCATAGAAGGTGTAGTGTGTACTCCTTTGTTATGATTTAGTTAAGGAAAATAAAAATTAAACATTAATTTTATTTACCTTTTACTATCCACAACGGCCATTAATTGGAGATTGCGTATATTCAAATTCCACCGGAAAATCCGTTGGCATATTAACTGCAAAAGGAATATTTCAATGGAAGCATGCTGGCATATTAAATTGGAGAAAGTGAATTTCAACGGAAAACACGTTGGCGTATTATAATAGAAAAAAGAAAAACAAATTTCAACGGAAACGGAAAGCACGTTGGCATATTAAATGGAAAACAATAAAAGCAAATCAAAAGTTCATGATGGCATCAGAAGATATTGCATTGAAAATCGGTTTAAAAAATCGTGTCGTATTTAATTTATTATTTTTATTTTTGTCCAAAATTATTTTATAATTATGTACTATAGTCTATACATATTGATTTGTTTCACATCATTGGGCTTATGTCATGTGTGTATATTGTGTAGATTGGTTTTGAAGAACATATGTAAATTTCATAATCAATCGAGATATAAAATGAAAAGTTAATTATACTATAGTATTTTAGACTTATATGGCGTAGTACATTTTTGTACGTCCAACGCATAATTGTCGGCCCAATACGACTCCAATAGATAAATTTGATTCGGCCCAGTTTCAATTTATTGGGTCCAATAAAGCTATAAACGACCAGCCCGACCAAAATTGAATATGAACCAATTTAATTGGTATATCTTTGTTATAATTAATAGAGATTGCTTAGACCATAAGATAGGATCTTTTTATTTTTAATAATATAAATTATATAATAATGTACATAAAAAATCACCTGAAAAATAGATTTATATTAAGGGAATGTTTGGCTAAATTTATTTTAAAGAGCTTATAAGATGCAATGTCTTAAGAATTTATATATTATTATAGTGTTTGGATAATGAAATTAATATTTAGAAAGATAATTGTAAGTTTAGAGAGAGAAAATAGTAGTTAGAAAGAGAAATTGAAAAGAAATGAACTGGGAAAGATAAATATTGGAAATGATAAATCTTAATAAGATTATTTAGTAAAATGATGGTTATTTATTAAAAAATAAATTGGGGTTAAGCAATTTATTTAACCCCAATTTATTTCTTGGGGAGCTTATAAAACTTTTAAATAATTTATAATAAATTTGTTTTGAGAAGTTCAACCAAATACTGGTATGAAATATGGGATAAGATGTGATAAGTTTAACTGAGATAATTTTTATAATATAAGAAATTAATATCATGTTTGGTAGTATGTATAAAAAAGTAATACGTAATCCATTGTTTGGTATGATGTATTAAAATTAAATATAACTAAAACCTGTTATAATTACAATTTGTCATACGTATATCATCTTCAAGAAAGTATGCAGAATCACACGAATCTGTATAATATTTTCGGACTTTGGACTTCTAAAAGGTCATGTATTTTGTATCAAATAAGATATTAGTGTATTATTTATATTATACACTCTAGTCTCTCTGAATAGCAAATTATTCGGTTTTGCATTTGGGAATCAAATTTTCTCTTATCAGAAAGAAAAAAGGGGGAAAAAAAAACTTGATCACCACCAACATACATAAGTAAATCACGGGATGAGATATTCTATCCCACAACTTTCGTGTGCCACCGTGTGTCACTACAAATTTTAATATTTTTTAATAATGTTTATTAGTATAAAATAAAATTTTATTATGTCATCATACAACATGATTAACATTTATAGCAAAGAATTAGAATTTTTAAAAACTATATACTATAATTTTGGAATATTTTGATTATAAAAATACTTATTTTCGTTGGTTATTCAAAAAATATGGTATATAATTTTTAAAAATTCTAATTTTTTGCTATAAATATTAATCATAATGTATTATGACATAATAAAATTTTATTTTATAATAAAAATTATTAAAAAATATTAAAATTCGCAGTGACATAATAGTAAGTATTAAAAAAAATTAAAATTCATAGTAAACTTCAACACAATTTCTCCAAAATCATTAAAATTTCATGAAAGTACACAAGAAATCTCGATAAAAATAAAAATATCAGAAAAAATATAGGGATGGATCAAGCGGAATAATAGAAAAATGAGTCGATGTTGGGCTGGCTAGGTGGAGGCATGTAGCGGCTAACTAAAACACATTTTTCCTAACATTGTCATAAAAAATTAGATACCCCTCCATTCTCGAATTGGATGAGACACTTGTCCCCTGCACTATTTTATATCATACTCCCTCTGTCCCAATTGTAATGGCATCATTTCCATATTGGACCGTCCCATTAGTAATGGCCCTTTCCATAAATGGGCATTTTTTAGCCCAATTAATGAATCCCTTATTAGGGATTAGGGTTAATCGAAAACCCTAATTATCGTGGAGCTCTTTCTCTCTCCTGGCATTTGCGCCGCGCCTCCTCTCTCTCTTTTTCTGGAACTCTCTGTCGATCTCTCTCTCTCATACTCCCTCCACCAGCAACTCGGTACCCTCCGCCGACTAAGCCATGAAACGCCCGCGTATCGCCGCCGATGAGCCACCACAATCCTTTGTCCTAAAGATCGACGATGATTCATACCATGAATCTGAGATCTTCCTTGCTCTAATCAACAAAACCCTAAAAGATTCAGATCTTGCTGTTAAGGCTATGAGATCCTGCATAGCCGATTTGTATTCGGCGTTGAACGCGCCGCTCCGAGGTGAATCGACAGATGTAATCGTAAGCCCAATCTCTGTCTCTGATTCCATTGTCTCTGAGATGGAAATCGACATATCTCTCTCTGAATCCATGGTTTCTGAAACGGAAATGGACATCTCTCTCTCTGATTTGGTTGTTCCTGAGACGGAGATGGACAGCCCTATCATGGATTCCTCTGTGTTCGAGCTCGATATTGATGGAGCTCTTTCTGATTCTGTTGTTTTCGAAACTGAGTTCGATGTGGCAACTGTGGCTGACGGCGGTGGTGGTGGAAGGCTAGCACTGGTGGAGCAGGAATCGAAGACGGCGGTGGAGGTCGAGCCGGGGATGGACGAGGTGCAGAGGCCACTCAGCCCCACCGTCGAGAGTATGCTGAGGATTCTACTACCTAAGTACTTCACTTTGGTGAGATCTTTCCCTACTTCTCTAATGTTTGTGATTATTGGGTTTCTGGTGATCTCTGTGGTTGTGATTGGGTGTTTGGTTTTTGGTGATCTCTGTGGTTGTGGTTACAGTGCTGTGGGAAGTTGGCTATGTCTGAAATGATGATTATTGTTTGCACACTTGAAATAAAAAACTGCATCTATGAATTTGTCAAAACAAAAAGATGAGATGCATTTCACTTTGCTTGCTCACTGTCACTTGATTACATTTTGCATCATTGTCTCACAAAAACTTAAACCAAAAAAAGTTTACATCAAAAACAAAGTCTGCCTTTTCTCTCTGTTTTTATGACATAAACCTAGGTGTTGCTCCCACTTCTATTCTTCTTCATGTCCATCTTCCTGGTCATCTTCCACCAATTGTATGTCCAATGCTTTGCTAATAATTTCAACTACTTCAGTTTGTCCTGCATCTAGTAGATAGGTTAGACATTCTTTAACCAAAGATAGATCCACCTCCAGATTCAGTGGCAATGTGCCTGCTCTTATCATAGCCTCCTTTCCAATATGTGGCACTTTGTATCGATTTTCACCTCTTACCTTCATAATCTCTACCATACAGCCTTGTAGAGATAAGAAAACATTGTTCAGTGTAGTGGCTGTTAACTTGTCAAATGATGACATAACAGCAGCCACCAACTGATCAACTGTGTGACAAACTGATTTGTGTTGTAGAGCTTGAATTGAGTGAAACCACCCCAAGTCATTCACATTTAAGTCCGGTGAATTGGGTGGTTGTTGAACCAGTG
>JAYJMF010306133.1:0-13342 GCA_036873715.1 Salvia sclarea
ATAAGGAAAGTGGAACACTCTTTGTGGACACCCAAAATGGCAAAAGTGGAACACTCTTCGTGGACGGAGGGAGTACTTGACAACCACATCCGTTCAAATTCTTTAACATCATGAAGAAAAGGTGGGTAAAGTAGAAATAGGAAGAAGAAAGCTTACAATTTTTTCAACCATGCCAACATGATGAATAGTGCTTAGGAGCTCTCCTTTGTCAAAAGGTATCAGAGCTTCCACCCATACCATCATATCCTATGGAATACAAAAAAGTGACATAAGCATATTGAACTCACAGGCAGAAAGTCGGC
Organism: Salvia sclarea; assembly: GCA_036873715.1. Classification (NCBI taxonomy): domain Eukaryota; kingdom Viridiplantae; phylum Streptophyta; class Magnoliopsida; order Lamiales; family Lamiaceae; genus Salvia; species Salvia sclarea. The sequence goes on from JAYJMF010306133.1 coordinate 303, forward strand.
TGAAAAAGATAAGGAAAACAAGCATGCTAAGCAACCAACTTCCAATTTGAAGAGAGGAACTGGAAAGTACCTTCAGTTTTTCTTGAACTGCATTGCAGAAATCATCAAGTCCTTCACCAGTTAAAGCAGATGTGCATACAATATCAGGGTTTTTCTTGGCTTCAGACCTTACTCTATCAGGGTCTTGGGCATTATCAACCTGCAAAAATACGCATTAATCCATTAAGTAATCCTTATTCGTTTTGGGTCAATATGTCAGCACAGGTAATTTGAACCGAAGAAGGATCTAGGTCGCGAAATAACCTTCATAATTGAGAACACAAACCAACATAGATTTAGTTAATTTTTACCAATTCGACTACCAGTTTGTGTCCATGTAAATCTTAATTCAATCAATGCTGTAGAAGATATCAATAACCACTAAGGCTTGTCATGCAGTCATACATGTTCATGAATTAAAGACATAATTTAAGAAAATTATCATTCAGCGAAATCAATGTTCTTAATCTGCATGCATGCCTTAAACTGAACAAATTTGGAATAAGTAGCAAGATGGACGATTGGTTTGGAAATTTCTTTAGACAATGACATAGTAGAACAAAGTGTAAGTGATGCAGTAAGCTGTCAACCGATAAACAGTATAGATTTAGAACAAAACGACTAGATGTTCATAATACCTTGTTCCACACAATTAACTTTGGGATGGAGGATGTATCAAGTTCTTCAAGAACTTTTTCCACAGCATCAATTTGTAGCTCTGCCAATGGATGGCTGATTCACAAATTGGACAATGTTATCAGAAGCTGCATAGTTGTGATTTACAGCCTATTCTTTGAAATCAATATTACCTAATATCCACCACATGTACCAGAAGCGATGATTCAGATATCTCTTCAAGAGTAGCTCTAAAAGCAGCAATCTGAAAGAAGAAAGATGAGAGCTAACTAAGAACATCCATAACAATAATCCTTACAGCCTGGGGATCATACCATTTTTCTCTCTCTTACTTTATCATTTAAACTATTCTTTCTCCTACTTTATCTAACTTAAACACTCTCTAAACACTTGTTCCTTAATCTTTGTGCCCCTTAATTCCTTAGACAATTGTAATGGGGCGGAGGGAGTATCAAATTTCTCCTAATATCTCTATTTGTATTATATAGCACATTAACAGATATTTTAGAATGTAACAATTTTATTTTCTTAATCATAAAATTTATGTAGTTACATTTAATTTTGTGCATCCGATGCACAGCATTGAGATTATAATCCCTTTTGGATGCTTTAACAGAGACAGACGAACATATAGAGAAGGGAGATCCAGTATATCAGAACATATACCATATGGTCCATATCAACAGCAATGTTACATCTGGACTTAGAAATGCACTTACCAGTGTTGTTGGCAACTTCTGGATGAAGCCAACCGTGTCGGTCAAAAGAAACTCCTTCCCATTCTTCGTCTATACAAAACAAAACAAAACAAAACAGTAACTCACATTTAGAGTTTCCAAAAATGAATTTTAGATTGCAGAATCAATTAACAGTAAAGTGCCCCTATCTCATCCAATTCTAATCATGAATAGCATGGACTAGTTCTCTTGTCTGATAAGATTTAACAGAGTAAAGCGAAGAGGAAATAAGGGAGGCAAAATAATTGCACACTAAATCTAATTGTGTTTCTGTTTAGCAGAAATAGCCATCAACAGAACAATTTTGTGTCATTAAATACTAAAATAGATATTAAATTGTCTAAGAACAAATTACTAAGAAAAATTTGAAGTTGTACTTAAACAACCATTGTACTTGTATTTAACAATATTCCACCAAAATCATACTGAACTTAACTCTCCGAAATCAAATTGAAGAAATAAGTTCTTTTTTTTGGAGTTTATACTTGCCTGGACCCTTCTTGTAGTAGGATCGAGTGTTGCAAATAGCTTATCCTCAGCAAGAACATCAGCTCCAGTCAACCGATTCAGAAGGGTACTTTTTCCAGCATTTGTATACCCAACCTGAAATAATTATGACATTCATACATCTCATTCATACAAGGGTTGGACAAATAATTAGTTGTAAGAGGTGCTACAGAAAATAACAGGACATGCTATTGCACATTCAACTACTTGTATATATAATCAATCACAATGAGTAGACTTATGATTCAGAAACAAGGGCCATGTATTTAATAAAGCATCATACTGCAGCTCTCTTAAGCATAGTTAGGGGAAGATGTAGCAAAACAATCCTCTTTTAATTAGCTGACTAATATCATTGAGATTGTTTGTATTTATGGTGTGCCCCTGCATTTTTTGTATTTTCTTGGTGATAACATTATGTGAATAATTTCCTCATAATAAAGCACATAGAAAGACTGGTTCAAGTCCTAAAAAATTATGAACAGTAGTTGTTTAGTGTGATACTAAGTTGTTGAACATATACTACTGGCACTGTCTGATGTTAAGCTATAGTCTGTTGATCTACTGCAGACACAAATGAAGCTGATACCATAGACGAACACCAACATCTTTTATCCACTAACCAGACAAATAAAATTTCCTACCAAAGATACAACAGGGACAGGTATGGCTGTTCGGCGGCTTCTGTACTGCTTTCGATGTTTGCGGACAGATTCGATTTCCTTCTTGAGAGCACCAATCTGAAAACTCCAGAAAAAATGGCAAGTTAAATACATGCAAACCAAAAAAGAAGGTGGTAAAGATCCATTCGTGGACACATGCTACTAACAATTGAAGGTGCTCATAGGAATATTTCTTTGACAGGGAACAGAAGATCGAAATATACCATGGACTATAAGAAAACTCTTTTACGTAATTTGAGTAAACCAGTTTTCTATCCAATTACTATCGACTCATATAGTATATTATAAAAGACAATTCACATAAAATCATAATATGTGGGAAATTTTATAGAATAAAATCTAACAGTGATACAACACCACTTAAATGATAACCAACTGGTAGATTGTAATAAGAGGTACTTCACTGGACACTGTTACTCTAAGAGCAGGGAGAGCTATAAAAATTTAAGAAAAATATAGAAATTATTCAAGGGTAACAAAAAGGTACAAGGCGACAATAATAGTTCAGATCCTCGATTCCTAAAGAAAATGGATATGGCTAATAGGGATGTAATTCAGAAGTTACTGAGCTACCTCAACGTAAGTTATTTAACCCATGTCCAAGAACTATGAAACTCAACTGAGGATAAAAGAAAAGGCGAAGGCAACAGACATGAGAAACTGGTTTGTGTGAAAATTCAAGAACAGTGGCACAGAGTAATATGCATACCTGGTCGCGCAAGATACGCTTATCAACTTCAATTTGTTTCTCACCCATACCCTTCACTTGTCCTCCAGCTTGGCGTTCAAGATGGCTCCACATTTTTGTTAACCGTGGTAGCTGGTATTCCATCTGAGCCAATGAAACCTGAAAGTGAAAGCTTTTCATGTTAATACCAGAAGAAATACTACTTTTGAAGACATGAATCAGCATAAACTACCTGTAAAGAAGCTTCACGAGTGGCTGCTCGCTGGTTGAAGATATCCAGGATAAGTGCAGTGCGGTCACATACCCTAACGTCACCACCAAAGGTCTTCTCCAAATTCCGCAATTGCCTTTCTTCAGAAAAATAAAAATCAGTTAGAAGAAGAAACCATTTGAGCATAAAATATTAAAAAAACTCACAAATAGGAAACAATAAAGGCAGAATCACCACCACTAAACCTTAATTTATCAACCCAATAGCATGGCCACATTGCAGAGTTCTAGTTAAAATAAAATGGTGGACAAGTTTCTATACTCAATTTATTCCTCTTTTATAAAAAAAATCCCTCACCTATGAGAAATAACAATTTAGTGCCTGATCTTAATAGATTTTATCAATTCTGTCACCAACCATAATTTCCAGTGCCAGAAACATGACTCGCCACACACGTTATTTTGGTAAAAATAAAATAAAAAGAATTACATGGAGATAAGAAAAGAGTTTGAATCTACTTTCTTGGACCTGATTTTGATGGGCTGATAGAATTGTTATAAGCTGAAAGGTCATGTATTAAATTAAATTTTCTTTCAAAGGTCATGACATTTTTTTAAATAACTGGTAAAGTTCGGAATAGAAATCATAATTAAATCCTTTTTATTTTCATGTATTTCTTATTTTTGGCAGAAGTGCACATAAGCATCTAAGAAACCATGTCGCAAGTTAGGTGCCGGAAATTAGCTTTGATGCTAGATTTGATAAAATTTGTAAAGATCAGTACTAAATTGCTAATTTTATAAATCAGGATACTTTTGAAGAACTCATGATGTTAAACTACATAACAATACCCAGAGCTACAACAAATTTATCACAACTGAGAGGATTTGAAATTCGGAAAATATAAGCATCACGAGTTAAGTCATTAAGAACCAACCCTGGTGAAAGTTCGTCATCAAAAATAACTGTCTCGATATCAAGTGCATGGATGGCACTCTTGATCTCTGCCACTTTTCCAGACCCTATATACGTCCTGGGATTGGGTGTCACAAGGCTGCACCAAAAAAAAAAATATCTGCTCACTTAGTGAACTATCTCCCAATATTCTCACAAATTACAAAATCTGTCACCAAAACTAGAAGTGGAAATCACATACTCTAGTAACTTACTTTTGGTAAGTAGAGCCAGCAACAAACAGTCCAGCAGTGTCAGCAAGCTGCGCTAGTTCACTTAGTGAATTCTCTATACCAAATGAACTATCATTGTCCCCTTTCTTCGCCACACCAACAAGATAAGCTTTCTCTTCAAACACCTAGCTTTAGGATATCATATTAGCATTCAAATTGATACACATGAATATCAAACACCTAATTCCTCATTTTCAGCCACTCATGGTCCTCAAGCCCGTATTGTATCAAGTGAAAATCCTCAATTACAGAATACCATAAAGCAAGTTAAATAACAAGCTTTCTCTTTAACCACCTAGCTTCTGAACCTCGTATTAGTAATCAAAGTGATGCATATGAATATCAAACACATATGCCCTCATTTTCAGCCATCACGAATCCCTACCACATACTAAATCAAGTGAAAATCCTCAATTACAGAGCAATGTAAAGCAAGTTATATAATCAAGCTTTCTCTTCAACCACCTAGTTTTTTAACCTCAAATGAGTAGTCAAAGTGATGCTTATGATTATCAAACACGTATCTCCTCATTTTCAGCCTCTCATGAATTACAAACTCATACTACATCAGCTGAAAGCTCTCGATTACAGAACGCCATAGAGCAAGTTAACTAACAAACAAATCAGAAATTACGTGTTAGGATTGGACAAGAAGGCAATACCTCTCGTCCATTTCGCAGTTTGAACCGGTTTTCCTTATCGTTGTCCTCCACATTCGCCTTCTTACCTTCCATCTTCTTGGACCGAGTCGGACTTGGCGCTTCGTGAGATTCTTCCATCGCAGTTCCGGCGATTCCATCCACCGCCTCATCAACCCCATCCTCAGGTTCAGCATCAAGCGGGGTGGTACGCTCCGAAAAGGTGTCGTCGGGGTAGAGAACTCCGACTCCGTCAGAATGAACAGCCTTTAGATTACAGAAATCATTATCGTGAATTTGAAGATTGAAGAATTGAAAGGGCTTGATGTGAGGGATTGGCGCCAATCGACGTCGAGAAACAGAATCCAGTTCCCGATTCAGAAACGAGGGTTTCAAGATTGAGCAAAAGCATAAGCTCATGATAATAATTTCTTTCGATTTTTGGAGAATCAAAATTCTTAGTTTACAGTTGAGTAATGAATCACCCAGTAGTCTAGTTTCTTGTGCAAGTTTATTAATGGGAGATGTAAAATGGGTTTTGTGGATATTAGCCGTTACGGAAGTTTATATGGATTTCTCTATATAATTTTATCTTTTTTGTCCTTTCTAAGGTGTTTATTAGTATGTTTAATTGCTTGTAAATACATTAATTTTGTCAAAATTTTGATTTTTAACCAAAATTATTATTATTATAAAAAAATACACGAATTTTGTAAAATTTTGGAATTTAACCAAATTCCAAAGCTCGTTGACAAATAACTTGATTTTTCGGAGTCCGATTAACGATCTGAAATTATTGTTAGAAAACTCTCAACGATAGTTTTATAATGGTACATAATACATAAATCAAAATACTAACAAAATTATATATAGATATAAATTTTCGGGAAAATGACGTTTAAGTTGTTCTCCGATAATTTTCGGTGATTGAAAGCTAACAACACGAGTACTAATAAAAAGATATCGCCGAGAGCCTTCAGGCGGTAGTTTTGGATTGTTAATCGAACTCTAAATAAGTTGTTACCTAACAAATTTTAGACTTGTGTCAAATTCCAAAATTTTGTAAAGTTCATGTATTTTTTTACCAAAATAATAATTTTGGTTAAAAACCAAAATTTTGACAAAGTTCGTGTATTTATAGGTAATTAAACCTTAGTAGTAAGATTTTTCAAAATCTTATACGGAGTAGATGTAAGATTCAGTTTTATAAAATCAAAGTGTTTTGTGAATTTAGCTTATAAAGTTTACATGTAAAAGATTGAAAAGCCATGAAATTGAAAGAATGTATGTAAAAAAATAAATTATAATATATAATTATTTTTGTAAAATTGATTGTCGATTATGAAAATATAAGTTGGAGTTAAGAAATTTATTTTTTGTTATATAATTAAAGTTTATTTTCACAACGTATAAATTATATAAAAATTCATTTTGTCACATAACTTATAGGGACTTATAATTGTTGCTGAGTCAAACACCCTTATATCTCTTGAGTTTTATGTAATTATTATAATAATAGATGGCTTTTAAATTTTTTTATAATGAAATAGAAGCAAGTAACGGTGTATAACTATGTGCCAATCAAGGTTTGTTGAGAAAATTTTAGTCTCTTTGCCTGAATAAAGGTAAGATATTTGATAGGATATGGGCTCAGAGGCCAAGTCCAACTACCAGGCCCAAGGACGAACCCAGCCAAAGGAAGGGATTCGGCCCAGTGACCTCAGCCACGACCTCGGCCCAACAACGACGCCCAACAAGTACCCTAGGGCCGTCAGAACCCAGGAAGCCCAAACGAAGCGTGGATAGGCTCGGACCACCTGAAGATAAACATAAAGAGTCCTGGTGAAACTCAGAGTCAAATCCCACTAGGAGAAGACCTCGAGAGGAGATCTAATTCTCCAAGAACTCGGTCTACTCACCTATAAATAGAGGCTAAAGCCATAGAAACGATTCAACCAATACTCTTGTAATCTCTCTTGCATACAAGCAATAAAAGCTCTCTTTCCCCTCCGTGGACGTAGATCTATTCCGGTAGATCGAACCACATTAAATCCCCTGTGTTCTCTTTGCGCTCCCTTAGCTTGTTAATTACCTTACGAAAATATACTCGATCAATATTATACATTTAGTCGTCGACATGAAGTTTGTGCTCTGATTTTGTTATTAGCAGAAGCACGTTTAGATTTAATAGCGAAAAGATAGTATGTAGTAGTTTGTTATATAAATACTTGCAAAAGTGAAGTGTAGAATGCTACTCAATTTTCCAAAACGTAATGAGCAGATGGCTATGCATATAGGAAGGGTAATTTTGGAATTAAAAGAAGAAGACTTTAAGAAAAAGTTAAACAGGAATTAATCAAATCAAGTATAACCAAGCTTGCTACTGAGTCATACTCATTAAAAATTAAAAGCGAGATTCATGTTCTATTGTTGAGCGCGATTCAATGAGACTTCCAACTTGTGTCATTGCCATATGGCCATATATCTGTCATCAGTTTTAAATATCTAAAAATTATGTAATCAAATTAAGTAAATGGTACTGATCCAATCATGTAAAATATTCACAAACCCACCAAACTTTCTAAATTCTGATCAAAATATTAATAGTACTAAAAATTTTCTCTCTCTACAAGTTATATTTAAATTTGGATAGTTTTGATTACATATTTAATGTATGCTCTTTTCCTTTTTAGGATATTTCCAATTTTATAATTGCAAGGACACTTGCTCAAGATAATCGAAAAAAATCAAACTCAAATTTCTAACCTATTTATAGCAATAGTCATTCAGGAACCTTTGATTATATTACTCGATGCAGAGAACACAACAGAAATGATGAACTATATATACCAACATATCAACATTAGCTGCTGCTAAGGATTGTTTGATGCGATAAGGCATCCAGAGCAGTTTAAATAAAACACCGTTTTGTTTCAAATATATTTATTTTTGTTTTTCTTCTCTGCCTTCCCATAGCCTTTTCAAGGGAAGAAAATATCCTCTGAACTAGAGTGAGGCTCAGTTACAGGTTTCTCCTTGTTCAACTACACTTTATCGTCGTGGAACCACCATCTCGTCTCCTTAGGAGATCTACCATTCTTGCAGTTCCTTACATACCGATCATTGTCAGCTGGACGTTGCTGCACCACACAGAATTTCAATGGGTTGGTAGCGAACTTCAGATGTGAATCAAACACGAACTCAACAGTTGAGAATAGGACAAACCTTTGCCGTGGAGCTCGACAGCATAGATAGAATGCTGATGCAAATTGAACTTACAGTCATAGCAGGCGACCAAGAGTCGTATAAAATATCTGCAAAACATAGATTAGGTAGGTGTCAAGCACGGAGTCGATTTCATATTAGTTATATTTTACATTTGAATGATCAATAGAATGATACCAGAGATCAACAAAAGCTAACAAGGAGGTTACTAAGAAATAACTACCATTCACAATCCAGATCTTATAACTTTGTCGCCAAAGTTAAAAAAACAATCCACATGCCTTCTGGCTGTCACTACATTTCTGGATATCTACTTGCTTACAAATTTCCAATTTATATGTAAGTTGACAAAATCACAAAATCCAAACTTTGCTATAGGTATTGCACACTGCACTAGTTGCACATTGAAACTTTAGCATAGTTCAATGTTCGGGGTTCATGCCAATCATGATCGTTCAGAAGTTCAACAGTCCTTGACATATCTAACATCAGACAAATCACTGACCCCAACTGCAGGAACTTATGTTAGGAGGTGCAATCTTCATAGAAAACATCAATTCACTTATCCAAGTGCCATATCCCTATGAAAATTCTCACCAGTTTTAAACAGATTACATTTTTCATCACTACTCCACTCTTTTGCATGCATGCACAACATCAAAGAATAGCTGCTAGATGCCCCATGCAGGGGTTTGCATTTACCATGTGCATAGATAGATGCCCATATTCACCTTAATGATGCAAGAAAAATTGAAGGCCTTTGAAGTCATATACAAGCTTGGCAACAGAGAAGTCTCATGTTTTTTGCCATTAAGAATCTACTAACAGGCACTCTTCCCAAAGTTAAAAGAATTTCACACACTATCATAGTGCAAGCTAGAGATAAATGAATATAGAAAATCCTATCCTAAACCAACTCTATGAATTTCTCTGTTAATTGAGATTTCTAGATTCATACTTTATGTTCCCAGAATTTGTAAACTAAAATTTTGTTAAAATCAATTTTCATCATAAATAAACTCAAAATCTACTTGAAAAACATAGGTACTAGAGATCTTTTCATATATTTCTTCAGCTTTCTACTCAATTGCAAACCCAAATACTTTTATTAGAATTGCTCAATTTATATGAAAACATAACTAAAAACCAAACATATGTTTTGAATTTATATGCAATGTAAAAAAATTCAACCTCGGAAATGCTGAAAACAGAAAACATGGGAGTATGCGAAAGAAACAGAAAGGGATCAAGGCCACTACAATATACAATAATCAGATACAAAAACCTAAATGTGCTAGCAGAAAAAAGTTGACACTGACCCTTCAAATTAATACAACAGAAAATGCTACTAGTCCTTCGAGATCAGTTTATTCAAAACAAATATAAGCGCCTTTAGCCTGGACACTGAAGGAATTCAAGATGGCACTTTCATGTTTTTTACCAAAGCTGCGAAGAGAAATTAAGCAATTAACCATGCTGCAGTGCCAAATATATTTTCCAAAAAAATCCTCCAGAAATTAAAAGAACGAGAGTTCTCATTTTTACTGGTTAAATCTAGAAGTCAAAATGCTACATATAATGTGTAGTATTCTAACACTATTGTCTATCATTCAAAGGCAATGATCTCACACCACTAATAACCAAAACAGTAAATCAACCAAGCAATAAAGATTCAAGGAACAGAGAACAACATATCAAGTGTAATTCAGCCGAGACCGAGAGAGTGAAGATAGATGGAGAGTAGGAAGTGCATAGAAACAAACCTAAACATATATGCCCATTGCTATAAATGTGAGGATGCATTGGAGCCGGAGGCACAAATATAACCTGCCGAAGAAACAACCAAAAATCAATCGACTAGATACAGTGAAAACCTAGAAGAACTCCTTCAATCACACTCCGCGATAGGCAAAATTTCCAGATATTCCCCAAAGTGGCCAACAATCACACAAAAAAATTATAAAAAATTACAAACTTAGTCAATAAAAACATACCTGCGGCGCTTCCATAGGGTAATGCTCCGGAAAATCAACTTGAAGCTGGTACATTTCACCGGCATAGAGTGTTCCCGGCGCCCCGTTGACTTCAATCACCCATCTAATCGTGTCAAAACCAATCAGTCAATGCTAAAAACATCTAATTTCCTCATCAAAAGCCAAATTGATATTTATTGAGCAATAAAATAAAATGAAATGGAAACCTCTTGAGATTATCAGTAGCTTTATGCTTGAAACCGGCGGGCGGATTCACCTGCCACTCCACAAGCTCTTTCTGCAGCCGGTTGCACGCGATCTTGCTCAATGCCTTCTCTCCCCCCAAATATCAGTCCCCGGAAAAGAAAAAAGAAAAATCAATACAACCATATTGTTCCAAAATTGACAAGGAAGAAGATTATGAAATCAAAGCTATGCACACAGCACAATCACACATAAATTTGAATACAACCGAAATAGAAGAGTGACCTTGCGTGAGGAAGCGGAAGCGGAGGTCATCGCGTTAGAGAATTCTCAGAGAACAGAAGTGTGTGTGTGTGTGAAAGAGAAAAGAGAGAGGAAGAGAGCTAAAACGATGCGTTTTGAAGTTCCGTGTGCAGATTGATTAATGATGCCCTTTTCCTGTGTGCAAAAAATAATGTAACATCGAAAAGCTTTGTGTTTAGTTGGGATAAATTTAGATATTGGGGCTTTTCCTCATAAGCGAAAGCGTGTGATCTAACGGTCAATTGTCAATCCGATCCACACGTGTGGCTGATAATTTATTTCTCGTGTCACGTGACAAAGAGATTCACGTGACCCCTCACTTGTACACGTGGCATTCGTGCTTCTACTTTAGATTTTGTAGGGTGACGTGTATCGCACCGACCGAGTGGATTATGCTCCAATTCCACTTCACTATACATATATTCCTCATTTTGATATAGAATTGTAATTTATTTAAATTATTTTACTAATATGAATGAGAGAATAAAACTTGGCCTTTTGACTTTACGTTTTCTTTTTGTATTAATTCTTTCGACTTTGTAGACTTCACTATGATAGAATTTATATCTCTCATTTGATTGAGTTGAAGCCTCGAACGCTATAGTTATATCATCAAGTTAATTACGACCTATAATCAAAGTCAATTATAGCGGACAATGCAAGATTTCAGGAATTAATTGAGCCAAAAGAAAATTGTAGTGCCAAATTACAACATGACATAAAGTTCAATAGTCCAATAATCCGTCTAATCAAATTACAAAGAAAGTGAAAAATTTAAGAATCCATTGTATATAATATTTATTAAGGATAGATAATTTATTTTATTGATGAAACATTGACGAACCTAAAAATACCTTAAGAATAATTACTTTTTGAATTGGAAAAGGCAGAATTTCCCACTTTTATTTGCGAGATGTAAGCATATTTCCTGTTGAATGCGATAAATCGGATCATGCAATGTATTAGGGTGACCTAAGTCTACTTATTCTATAATTCACTAAATATTTCGAATAATTAAGATGTAATTCTAATTTGAGCATAAAAAATAGTTTAAAGTGAGATAGAGTGAATAAGTCTAATATGAGCGGCAGTGCGGCACCTAATCAGACAACCTAAAATAGCATAATTAAATATATGTAGATACCATACAAACAAGTTGGTTGTGATCCCAAATATTCTCTAATTGCAACAAAGATGTCGGCCATATAGAAGTCGTTAATGAGATTTTGCATTACGCGCCGCGTTTATGTAAGGAATTATTGTTAATGTAAAATGCAGCGAGAAGATATATATATAAAAAAAAAAAAAAAAAAAAAACAATTGCTGTTATTTATTGGCCCAAACACACATGTTTTGCTTGGGCCGTCGCCATGGTTGACTTGGGTCTTGAGGTGCATTATATTTACATATAATCGCGCTAGGCCTATTTAATAGCCTAACTAATTTTGATGTACTCGGTAAAATTCAAATTTATGACCTTGTAATATATTAGTTTATGTGAGGAGTTAGTAAAAGTCATCAACATTTTAGAAATTGTGAATAAAATATAATTATATTATCAAAAAAATATTATTTTGAAAAAACATAATATCATAGTTTTAAATATAAAAAGCATAGTCATAAAAAACGTTATTCAATGTATAAAAAAACATCTCATTTGCAAAATCAATATTGATCATTCATCGAGCGATCAAAATCGATAGAAGATTAGTTTCTAATTTCATAACTAGGAGACCTTTTAGCGGGAAGACAAACATTTGCGTTAGGCCGGCCTAACGTTAGGCCAATTGTTTGCCGCTCCTATTCTAAGCCATCCTATTCTAAGACATGAGTCGAGAGAGGGGGAGCCAAAGGCGAACCCGGAGCGAGCCGTAAAAGCATAATTGTTGCCGGTCTCATTATCTTTATATTAATTATTGAAGCCGAAGGCGGAGCCGTTTGTTGTTTGCCGCCCCCTATTATTGTTGCCACTCTCATTATTTATACATTAATAGGGCCGGGACTAACGT
>JAYJMF010306244.1:0-13341 GCA_036873715.1 Salvia sclarea
TTATATGGATGATCCGATCCGCAAGGACCGTGATTGGGAATTATTTGATCGTCTTTCTCTGAGGAAGAGGCGAAATAAGTACAACACTTTTCTTGGACAGAGAAAGTATCTTATAAGCTTTTGAAAGAGCTTATAAGATGCTAAATCTCCTCCAACAGTTACCAATTTATGGATAGCCTACCAATGGTAAAAAGATGCTAAATCTCCCTTTAGTTTTTGAATGAAAAGTCAAATAAATAATAATGGATTATTAATTTTTATTTTTTTCTTTAATATAATAATATCTCATGTTCAATTTTTTTATTCAAGGGACAAAATTAATTGTTAGAAGTTAAGAAGTTAGTTCACCAAGCACCCAATATCCCCTACTCAATTATTAATTAAATTGCACAAGTATAAAATTTTGGACGATACTTTCAATAGATTACACCAATTACACCAATCGAAATCGATAGAATTTAAATTATCAAACCACCAATTAGAATGAGAATATATAATACATAGAATGAGAGATCCATATCAGGAGCATCGAATAAGAACTCATCGAACCTTGGTCATCAAATGGAACATCAAATACTATGAACAAATTATTAAGAATATACTAGAGAATTATACATCTGTTTTTTTATTAAGAAATTGTACATAAAATTGGAAAACTCGTGTGTATTAGGTTCATCCTATTTTGGGTGGGGATTTTGTGTGGCCTATACAAATTGATTATGGGAATATAATATAAGTAGTGTATTAAAATTTTGATTTGGCGGCAATGCACGACAAAGAGCAACACCCAGAGAATGTATCATTGTGCCTTGGCTATGATCACATATCAATGTGTGGAGAGAGAGGAATACAAGAAGAATGCAAGGAAGAAAGGTGGAGATGGATGCTCTCGTGTATGCTTGCAAGTGTCTTATTGCAGGGAGGTGTAAAGGGAAGGAGAACCTTTTCCGTCTGATACAACACTAGATTTGTTTAGTTCTTTGATGGTTTTGTGTTGTAATGTGGAGTCTTTGGAGGTGTGGATTGTATGATTGAATCTTTATTGGTAAATAAAATTTGCTATTATTTATAAAAAAAAAAGATTTGGTATATTACTTTTAAGTCGTGCATGTATTATCCCAATTGTAAAAAAGTGACATGTGCTACAATTCCATTGTTTTAAACTTAGTATTCTTATCACGTCGAAAAAAAAACTTAGTACTCTTATTTATGAAAAATGTCATTTTTATACTTTCCATGTCTCAAAATTTTCCCAAATATATGTCGGTGCATCGAAAATTTAAGTAGAACATCTTATCCATCATGTAGTATTTTTTATGTTTTTTAAAAAAATTAAATAATTTACCAAATAAATTTCCGTATGTGGCGACTGAGAGTTAACTTAGCACGCCGAAATTTATTAATTGATGCCTTTTGCTTGAAAGAATTCATTATTTGGAGTGGTTTCCGGTGTGCTAAGCCAGCTCACGATGGGCGATAAAATTTTGTTAGAATAGATTTGAGCAAGTGATAAACATATAATTTATGACACTGGAATATATTTAGTTATGTAAAAAAAAATCCATGTAAGTCATGAGCTAACATAACTAACAATTTGAACTCCACCGATACATTGCAAACAAATACTTACTAAATATGTCTCATTCTTGTAAATGAAATCTGGTACAGTGATTAAAAAAATAAAGTTAATGAGTGTTTCGTGCGACACACAGTGGTATGAGGTTAATGCTCGGGGTCATCGGATTTGAGTTTTCCGTGACGCGACCTTTAAAATTTCTGCATTTATTTATAAAAAAGAAGAAGAAATGAGTCAGTTCAGTGAGGAAAGAAAAATTGAGATAGTTCAATGAGGAAAGAAAAATTAAGGGTGCCTCCAATGGTGATACCTAGTTTATAGTTTCTTATATGCCACATCATTTTGGGAACTCATCTATTTTTTTCTTCCAATAATGAAATTAGTTTCTCATCTATTATACAAAAAAAAAATACTAAAAATAAAAAAATAATATGAAGGATAGGGGAATATATATATATATATATAAAGTAATGTGGATTCCATAATAACCTAGAATCTAACTGAGAACTAGTTTCTTATTTTTGTAGTGGGTCTCATGATATACTAGTTTCTAAAACCTCAAAATCTTCAATGGTGGTTTCTATTTTTTGGAAACTAGAAACTAATACTATTGGAAGCACCTTAAGGAAATGATTTAATGAGACACTAGGTTATAACCCGTCGAAACTCGACGGAAATCATTTTATGCCATGATTTATATTTATTTTTATTAAAAAGTTAGTTTACTCGAATTCGTATAATAGTAGTACTTGTTACTTGTCAAAATCCATTAGTTTCTTATTTCAATATATATATAGGGATTGGATCATATAGAACCCTTTCGTTAGGTAGTATGTAGGATCAAAACTGAACCACACATTAAAAAAAGAAGGAGCGGACAAATGAGTGACATGTAGCAAGCTAATAAAATATTCTCTTTTTTTTCTTTCTTTTCTCTCTCCCTCCATTAATGCCTATGCTATTTTCTTCTTCTTCTTCCCTTATTTTTTTTTTAAATACAGAGTTACGACGTTCATTGACGATGGTGGCGGCAACATCGACTGAAGATTTCAGTGATTGCGGCGGCAGGGACTTCCATCGTCGATTTCTCAATTGATTTTTTCGAAAATATATGTTGGATTTTGGTGTTTGGATAATAAAATTTTGATAGAAAATTAATGAATCTCGAGGTATGGAGGTTAGGTTGATGATTTATTGTGGTAGTTCATGGCTATGGTGGTTTATGGTGGTGATTTACAGAGGAGTTCGCCGGA
Organism: Salvia sclarea; assembly: GCA_036873715.1. Classification (NCBI taxonomy): domain Eukaryota; kingdom Viridiplantae; phylum Streptophyta; class Magnoliopsida; order Lamiales; family Lamiaceae; genus Salvia; species Salvia sclarea. The sequence goes on from JAYJMF010306244.1 coordinate 2,830, forward strand.
AAAACGAAGAAGACCCAAAAATTCGTGGAAAAAAATTGGGAAGAATACCCATGTTATTCATTTCCTTTAGCGTTAACTCGGCCGATAGCCTTGAGGGGAGAGGTAGCTACAAGCAATAGCCGGAGTCAGACATCGAGTGTCTCTTTGTCCCGGAAAGTGCGGCTGGAGCGGGTGATTGTAGTCGTCGGACTTGGGCAAAGGGCCACGAGCCACTCTCTTGGACCGGCCTTTGGTTAGTTGGGCTGCCTAGTGAGTCAAGCTGTTGGGGCGGGAGACCCTAATGAAGTGTCTTCCTAGGGAGAGCGTCTTCGCAAGGGGGCAAGGCAGGGGGTCTCTGTACTTCGTCCTAAAACCTAAGGGCAAGCTGGGGCTGGGGGACCTGGTGTACGTGACGACCAAAAAGGGCGCCTACCCCTTGGTACCTTTAACCAACGACACCCACTTAGGGGCGAAAATCCTTGAACCTATGACCGACGTCTTGACCAGAATCTCAACGTGTGGATCCCTTGGCCCAACTGCTTTAGTTATTTGACTTACATCTTGTGTTTAGTTTTGAGCTTTTACTTTCTGCTCAAGATCCATCTCTTAGTGCATCCCACTGAGAGATACCCGACTGTGAGAGGTTCGGCTCTAATACCACCTGTAATGACCCGTCTTCCAGACTGACGGCTGACCCCACAGACTAACACGTGTCTTTTCAGTGTGCTTTGTCCTCACTCACACACTCACTGAGAAAACTTCCCAGGGGGTCACCCATCATAGTATTGCTACAGTCCAACACGTGTCTTTTCAGTGTGCTTTGTCCTCACTCACACACTCTCTGAGAAAACTTTCTAGGGGGTCACCCATCATAGTATTGCTCCAGGCCAAGCACGCTTAACCTTGGAGTTTTTCTAAGATGGACTCCCGAAAAGAATATACATCTTGTTGTTATGAATAGCACCTATCAAATCTTTTAAGCTCTCCTCGAATATGCAGTCCCGTTCCTGCATATCCTCGGAATCCCTCTCGTTCGGGTGCGTTCCGGTTCATTCATGTACCCCTCTGCTTTGAAGCCTTAATCGGAGCCGCTCTTTGTCCATGCCTTGTGCACCGACGATCACTCCGTACTTCTGCCCCGGGCTTCACAACACTATAGTCTCGTCTCGTTTTGTCTCATCGATACGCTACATGGTTGTCTCGTCAGAATAATACACTATAGTATTGTCTCGTCCTTATTTTCCTCCAATGCACAATAGTCAAGTCTCATCTCATTGGAATGCTGCATGGTTGCCTCGTCGAAATATTGCACGGTAATCTCGTCTCATATCGTTGGTCTGCAATATGATTGCCTCCAATACACAGTAGTATTGTCTTACCTTGTCGGTTTAAATAATAAATTAAAACAAATTTTACATTTTAAGTAGCCAACAAATATTGTGTGACATTTGTACATTTAAGATTTTACAAATGATGCATTTATCTATCCAAATAAATTACTACCATTATAAAAATAATAATAATAATATTTATTATTATTTATTTTATATATATATATATACACACACATATATATCTAATTTAACGTTAAAATCAACTTAACAACGTAATTATTTCTTAATCAAAATTTTACATAAAAGTAAAATTATTATTAATAACAATAAAAAAGTGGAAAATTTTATATTGGACCTTTAAATTGATAACTTGTTCTTCATTTGAAATATAATTTTTACATAATTTATATCAAATAAAAGCTTGTCTCGAGATATTTATTTAAGATGTATATTGCACATATTTTTTCATTAATGATATATAAATATTTTTAGAAGAATGGAAATTTTAAAAATAAAACATTTTTATTCTTATTTTTAAAAAATTAAAAAACTTATTTTGGTCAGCCACTCCCCCCCAAATGACACAATATATGGAATGTGTATAGCAAAATAAATAAATTAAATTGATATATTTTTTATAAATACATATTAAATTATTAATGTTGAATAAACTATGAAATTGTCATTGAAATGAAAATTAAATTTAAAATTTATATTTGACTTGTATAATAGTGTATATATAGATTTAATATGCATATTTAATATTTTTTATATGATAAAAAATATTCTATTTATTTAAATAAAAATGGGAAGTAAAGAAACAATAAAAAAAATAAAAATTATGCAAAAAAAAGAAAATTCTCCCTACCTTCACTTTGGCCAAAAAAGAAAGAAAGTGGCGGACATAAATATAAAGTTAATTAATATATTAATTTCGTTTTTTTTTAATGAGATATGAAATGATTTGATGAAATTTGAATAAAAGATTTAGGGTAGATATGGTAATTGGAAGATTTAGCATTTTTTTCTAAAACAATTTTATTAAATTTTAAATGTTGAAGAAACGCGAAAATTCACAAAAAAAATAAAATAAGAATAGAGCAATTATAGGGGTGTTTGTGATGATGTGGCGCAATATTTGAATTTTAAAATTATATATTAATTCAAAAAATTTGAGAGAGTATGAAATAATGAATCCATATTTCGTACATGCATGATTTAATATTAAAAGTCCATGATTATGTGTTACTAGACAGTGAAAATATTTTCCATAGAAAATGAATTAACAATTAGAATAAACAAATTAGAGTATATTTAAATATCCTCCTAATTTGGGTGTCTCCAAAACCACAATAAAGAAACCTCTCTCCAGAGCAGTATTTTATTTCACTTGTTTTCGAGGTGAACAGAGGATACGGGCCCCACCAACCCCCACCCCCATCCTTGTTCATCTTCTCTCTCTAGAAAATCCTTCCTTCCTTCCTTCCTTGTCTCTCTCTCTTTCTCTTTCTAAAAGTTGATTTCTGATAAAAATAAAATAAAAAATCCGATAATCTCTAGCCCTTCATCTCTGGCTCCTCCCATCGCCGCCTTACGCTCATTATCGTTTTCCTCCCCGTCCAAACCCTAATTCCCTCTTCCTATATATTTTACCAATATACATACACAATACGCACATATGCGTGTTTGTGTGTGCAATTTGGTACTGGATCTTTACATTCAGACATCGTAACATATTGTACGAACAATTTTGATTTTGAGGTAAGCTTTTAATTATCAAGGGTTTGAATATTTATCGGCGCAGATCTGAGTTTTTCTCGTTTGGTTTACGGCTCATGACGCATATCTAATGCTTCTGCCAGATTTTGCTTAGAAATGGTGACATTTTCAACAGATCTGTTTTGTGGGATCTTATAAAATTGGAAACTTTGGATGCTCAAGCAACTATTGAATTCGGATGTCGTGGTTGTTGTTATCGTTGCCTTTTGGGGTCCGATTCGCCAGATTTAGCTTTAAAATTGTGGTTTTGACTAGATCTGTTTTGTTGCCTCTCCTAGAATTCTGATTTTGAATTATTAGGAATAGCAACCAAGACGGGATTTTTATTTATTTGATGATTTCTTTTATTAGGGTTTACTTTGATTTGGGGCTGATTAAGTGTATCTGGAAATTTCCTGCAGATCTTTTTGTTGTATGTTGAGATTTCGACGGATATGTTTTGAGGGTGTCAAAAAGTTGAGAGTTTCGGTATTCTGCAGCGCAGAAACATAGGATTTTGTTGGTTTTTTGCGGAGCTTGCTCTGATTCTTGCTATCTGCGATGTCCCTTCTACCCAAGAGCGATTCAATCCATATTAGGGAGGTTTGGGCCGACAACTTGGAGGAAGAATTTGAGTTGATAAGAGAGATCGTTGATGAGTATCCATACATTGCAATGGACACGGAGTTTCCTGGAGTAGTTCTCCGACCAGTTGGCAATTTCAAGAACTCCAGTGATTACCATTACCAGACATTGAAAGACAATGTCGATTTGTTGAAGCTAATCCAGTTAGGGCTAACATTTTCGGATGAGAAAGGGAATTTGCCCACTTGTGGAACGGATAAGTACTGTATTTGGCAGTTCAATTTCTGCGAGTTCAACCCGAACGAGGATGTCTTTGCAAACGATTCAATTGAATTGTTGCGCCAGAGTGGCATCGACTTTGGGAGGAATAGTGAGAATGGAATTGATGCCAGACGTTTTGGGGAGCTCTTGATGTCGTCTGGGATTGTCTTGAATGATAATGTGTACTGGGTGACTTTCCACAGCGGCTACGATTTCGGGTACTTGCTCAAGCTCCTGACTTGCCAGAACTTGCCTGAGACACAGGCGGGATTCTTCAGTTTGATCAATATATATTTTCCAGTTCTATACGACATTAAGCATTTGATGAAGTTCTCCAATAGCCTCCACGGCGGGCTGAACAAGCTAGCCGAGCTGTTGGAAGTGGAGAGAGTCGGGGTGTGTCATCAAGCGGGTTCGGATAGCTTGCTCACATCTTGCACCTTCAGGAAGCTGAAGGAGACCTTCTTTAGTGGCTCGCTGGAGAGGTACTCTGGTGTGTTGTATGGCTTAGGTGCTGAGAATGGACTGAATACATATAGCTGATAGGGGAAAGAAAATTCCTGGGAAAAAATAATTAAAAAAAAGCTCAAAAATTTGTAATTGTAAGTGTTGATTAATTGCAGGAGTTGCGCACGGCTTGTAATGATGCCACACTTTTGTATACTTTTAATGTACTTTAGTTTATGAAATGGAAATTTAAAAATTTTATATCTTGTCTGTTCTCACCTATTTTCTGTTATTGTTAATATATTAGTCGTACATTTTAAAAAACGTTAAGCTGCAGCAGGCAGAGTATATCTTCTTGGTGGCGGTGGCTTGAATTTCTTCTAATGGAAAGTCTCCCAACCCCTGATTTGAACCTTGCTTCTTCCAGGTAATCTTTTCCTTGAATCTGTGTTTTAAAGATTTGAATTTCCTTACTCATTTCAATTCTTATCTCAAGTGAAAAAGGTTTTAATTTGATAAAAGTGTTGTGAATTTTCCAGTGGCAGAACCTCCTCAATTGTCTTGGTAAGCAATGTGGTCTTTTGCAGTTGTATTTGGCAAAAAATAATATTGGTTTGTGCAGTGATGGTGGGAATTTGCTTCCTATTTGGAGGCTTGCAACCTACAAGCATATAACTTGATTCACATTTTTGTTTGAGAATCATATGACTTGATTCACACTAGGGCAAAAACTACAGATAAATTATAGCTGCATGGGATCTCTCAACAAAAGTAGTTTCAACTTGTGTAGAAGGTTGTTTCTGGTGTCATTATCTAACTAAATTGGGAAAAGGTAGCTGTATTTGTTTTTATTATCCTGTTCCTGTCTGGTCAGTCTATCATCATCTTATTCTAAATTGGGAAGTGGAGATGAGACTTTCGGTTACAACTGGGGGGGTAGCATGTTCCTTTGATGTCATTTGCGTGTGTTGGATATGCTAGGTCGAAATCAACCTCAAGATTCTAATGTGATTAAACAACAAATCGGCATATATCTCATCATTTGGCTTGACGATTCCTTTGCTTTTTGGTTCACTACATCTCCACTTCAATTCTTGTAATTAACATATCTATATTGGGAACCATCTCGATTTCAATTAATCTTGGATCAATTTAATGAGGAGTAACAAAAGAGCTCATGTGATAATGAGAAGCCAATGATGGTGTTTGTAATCACATTTAACTTACGACACTCTACTTGGACCTGGTTTCGTTTCTAGATACGCAGCACACGTACATAAATCTACAAATGCCACTGTCAAATTGTGATTTTGGTGGGGAGGAGGAACTTGATCAAGAAAAGCGGCATTTATTTTGTTAAGCTTTATTATTTCGAAAGCTGAGCTGTGGCTCGATGGGGGGAATCGAAATAGAGGTAATTTTGAGTGCAAGTTCAAATCTTTCATGGACTTGGACTTTTCATGAATACAATTACGAACCACCTCAATCTCAATGTATATACTAATGTAACTTCAATTTCCAGTTTGAGCTCTCTTTCTTTTGTCAGGATCAAGTTGGTAAGACTAACATGCAAGCAAAAATCATAACAATGTTAAACAGAGAATTAATATAGCTACCAACTGCATGCACTTAATATTATACTAATACTATCATCTTCTACTTTTCTTATGAAAGTATTTTCTTTCAAGGCTAATTACAGCATACATAACTTACTGCGATCCTTTGTAAATTAACATAAATCTCAACATATGCAATCTCAATGATCCCCTTAATTCAGCTATGATTAGTGTCCATAATTAAGGAATTAATTACCTTATTCAGTTACGGTAATCACAATAGGTTACCGCCCCTTTCAAATTCCTTTTCCGATCGGGACTTATCCGATACAATTACATATATCCGTATATATAAATACTCCTATGATTTTACTAAATTTTAAAATTAATTAATCAAATTAACTTTATCTTTAACTAAATTAGTCCAACTAATTTAAGGGCAACGATATATTGACATACTATGTATTGTATATATAATTAAACATTTAAGACATTTTACAATTAAAACCGATTTATGATTTGTTACTTTATTTAAACGAATCAACATTTGACATAGTTACCCTTAGCGATAACTAAGGAATCTTGTTCAAATTTCAGTTTGTGGATCTCTTTTCTGTATAATAAATTATTTTTTATAAAGTTCTTATTTTGTACTCTTATATATGTAGTTGTTCCTGTTAATAAATATGTATCTTAAAATATATTATGCATAAGTATTTTTTTTGTACTTTGATCCGTTGATTTTTCGTAGTTGACTTTTTAAAGCTTTAATTATATCAAATTTGAAATTCCGGTAAACTTAATTTAATGAGTTTTGATTAATTCATGCAATATAGTTTGATTTCTAATATGTAATGAAATTTTAATTGCATGTTTGTTTGTGTAGAGCATTAGCGGGGTGGGTGTGATTTGATTTAAACCATAAAGTAAATGGTATCTGTGCGGTTTGATTTGGTTTACTATTTGAAAAATATAGTTTTGTTAATGCGCTAGCATTAGGAGACGGGTAGTAAAAAGGCGCTAGATGCAAACAAATGTATTGCGAAGAGAGAATGCGCATCATATTCATTCATTCCTGGAGCTAGCTGCTCACTTGCAATGACATGGTGATCACATTCAGTTTAAGAAGACCTTCCTACATGTATCAGTGTCACAAGAAGAGGACGATGACGAAGAAGGCGGCCATCGATTTGAATTGTGGCTCCAAGGAGTGATGATGATGCAATTACAATAAACACATCCCTTGTTTTCTTCTCAAAGCCCGGACCAAATCACGTCAAATTCTCCTATCATTAAGCTTGGCAATGGCGCCGCCTCATCAAATCAAACAACCAATTCTAGATACTACTTCAAAAGAGCCCTCAAATTTCAGTATTTACTATTTTGATTGATATTGATAAGCATAAACATTGCAGCATATTAATAATTGCATTGCATGCGCTCATTGTTTAATAAATCTATTTCTTGAGATATAAAGATTCCTAATAAATGTATTCTTTCCCCTTCATGAAAAAATCACTTCTTAATTTAAAATATACCACAAGCATTATAATCCAGCAGTACTCCTCTATTCTATGACAGGTGAGGGAGGGACTTTGGTAGGCTTCTCAATCCTCCAATTAGAAAAAATGTGAACGATGCTGCAATGTCAAATGATCAATTCTATGTTTCTTTAATGAAGGCCAACCTTAAAGAAAACAACTGAATGGAAGGAAAAGTTCAAACAATCGAAGGATATTAGCTAAAAAGTAACATAAGTAAAAAATATGAGGCTGGTTTGGGTGACATAAAGCCAAGATAGAGATAACATAACTATGCAATCAAGAAACTAAACAACTTCAGGTTATGACTGCATAAGCATAATTAAGAAATTCTTGGCTACAAAAAGTGCCAATATAACCAACATGATTGCCATTTTTGACAAAAGACAAACTATTCGTCTCAAAAACACACAACACATAGCAGTCAGTTACAAAGAAGTGCCAAAATGAAGATTGCTACCCTTTCAGCGTCTTTCGTGGTTGGGGGCGCGGTTTAGGTTTAGCAGCCTGAAGTTGAAAGATGGCGCGGATGACTTCATCAAGTGATGCCTTCCTCTTCTCTCTGAAGTTCCACAGCTCAGGAACCATGTAACATCCACTCGCGTTGTATTCTTCCCGCTCGGTCATGGCCTCAACTACTACATCATGAATCTCTTTGCCCCATTCTTCCTTGAGCGATTGCAGAGTAAGATCATCTTCCTTGAGAAATCTCTGCATTAAGCACATCACGAAAACAATGCTTACAACAACTGTCAAGGACGGAGCAAATGATTGAATTCAGATCCACCTGAAGTTTTCCCTTGGCATCCTCAATGACTCGGAATGGGAACCAGTGGGGATCTTTGATCTTCTCCTCCCACAAGCTGCAGAGTTCAACACCTTTGATCTGAATTTCTCCCGGAGTCATTCTCATCTCCAATTCGTTGACAAAGACATCGGGATCAAGTTCACCGATCTTCTTTATCCCAATGTGGACATGGTTGCCGTGCTGACTATCACTCAAGCCCTGATTTGATTATGACCACAATCTCATCAACCATGCCATATAATTAAAATGGTTGATTTGAAAGAGAAAGATACCTTGATTAGTTCTGTGCGAACCCTTTGCAACTCATCATTAGTAGTGCGCTCTTTTGTGATTAGTGCATTCATCTGCTCTGTCATCTCATTCATCTGGTCTGTCATCTCATTAATCTTTGTTTCCAATTCAGCAACCTTATCAAGAGCATCCTTCTCTCTCTGCAATGTCAATGTCAATATAAGGACAGGTATGCATATAAAAATTACATAATGATAAATACCTTCTCTGATATGGCCACCTTTTGAGCATTAACAGTGGCCCTTGGTTGCCTCTTTGTAGTTGTAGGCCTTCTAACTGCCTTTCCCCTACCATTGTTCTGAGGATCCGATCAAGTAAGTGATCAAAGCCAATAAATAAGATAAACAAAGGTAGGTCAAACTAGTACTAGTATTTTTATAACCTCCACTCACACTCACACTCATACATGCATAGAATAGAAATGGAAATGGAAATGGAAATGAAAATGGAAATGGAAATGGAAATGGACAACCTTTGTGTTACATGATCTGGATCTCTTGGTAGGAGTTGGAGAGACCCAGTCCTCGTCAGAAGATTGTTCGGATTCAGCTTTGAATTCGTCGGCGAGGTCAATGGCGAGGTATCTAGCCATGGCGGCATGCCTGGCTCTCTGCTTCCTGGTGATGGAACCCTCCGCCACACGAATGGCATGCTGAAGAAAATTAGTGTAGGCATAGTTGTCTCCGTCTTTGCATGCACAAAAGGGGCATCTGAATTCGCCATTGGAGGCCTTCACTTTGTGATCTTGATGCTTGAATAGCTGATAACTCAGTTCCTTGTATTCATTCACTCCTGACTCTAGGATGTCTTGCTCCTTCACACTGCTTCCCATCTCCACACCTTTTCCCTCTCAAAATTTATCTTACAACTTCAATACTAAAGGAAAGGAAAGGAAAGGGGATGGAGAATTAATCAAACACTCAATTCTATATATAGGCACGAGCAAATCGGTGAGCTAAACAAACAGCATGCGAAATCAACTCAAATAATCACCAGCTACAAAAACGATTCGCATATAAAAGCATCAATATTTTCTAGTTTTTACCACCAGAGATCAACATTTTTTGTGACCTCGAGTTACATGAAAATTCAAAAATTAATAAACACTTTCTGCTTCTCACCTGGATCTGGATATGTAGAGGAGGAAGAAAAGGTTTAGAAATGCGGGTGAGGTATAAACATAAGCTTTCTCTCACTTTAACCAAAATTTCATCTTTCTGCATGCCCTGTGTTTACTGCTGCTGCTGCAGGCTCCTGATCACTTGCCTTTCAACTGAAAATATCACAACTGCAAAGATTTGCTTACTTTTTGACTTTTTAGAGAAAAAGATAGTTAACTCATTTAGTGGTAGGAGGTTAATGACTAGGGCTAAAGGTCCCGATTTCGAGTCCTCCGTAATGTGGTCTTTAAAATTTCTGTATTTATTTATCCAAAAAAAAATAGCTAACTTATTTGCTGGAACAGTGTCTTTAATTCCTTTCAACTTGACAAAATAATTGATGTATTTTTTTATAAAACAAAATAATCTCTACTAATAATGAAAATATGAGTTTTACAAAACCAGTATTACACATTTACACCCATGTCTTTTAATATAACTCATAATATAATATTGATATATAAAAGTAAAAAATAAATAAATAACCTAATAATAATATTAAAAATGACAAATAGATTATAAAATTTGGACAAATTAAAGTTGACGTGACACTACTTTTCGAAGTACAAAACAATGCGGTTCGTGAGAGGAAGTATATATGTTATTATTTACGTCTTCTCTTCTTTACAAAGAAACGAATTGAAAAATAAATCTTAGTTCGTGAACCGTGATATTTAATAATATGCTTAAAAGGGAGAGAAGCCGTAAAAGACAGCATATATTTTTCCTCCCACTAAAATGCGCAAAAAATCTAATGTCGAGTTACCTTGAATTTGACCATTTTTAATCAGG
>JAYJMF010306464.1:0-13338 GCA_036873715.1 Salvia sclarea
TAAATGGAGAATTTAGATAAATAAAATTAGAGACTTATTGTGATGCCACATAGGACCTAAAATCGTGGTATGGACTCTATATAGAATAAGATTAGCGACAAATTTTGTGATAAATTTTTAAACAATTTTATAAAATATTTTATCCAACCAACTGTATTATGGTAACCGCTCTATATTTTTTTAAAAGGATAATTTTAAATGAAATTTTCTTTTTTTATTTTCTTTTTTCCTTTGTTTTTATATAAGGTATATTTTCTAGGTATTTTTTTTCACACACAAAACATTTTCATGTGTTAATTACAATAACTATTCTCCAATATACGTTTTAATTTATGCATTTTATGTTTATACAAATATACTTTCAAAAAAAAATTATAAATATGTAAGTTTATGAGATATGTTTAAAAGTACATGAACTACGTATTTGGTAGCATTTACAATTTTAAAAGTAATGCATTTAGGGCTCGTTTGATAGTCAATATGAGATATAGTAAGATAGAATAAAAATAATAAGGAGAGTAAAGAAAAGATGAGACAAATTATTTTGATGGATTGTTTGGTAGAAAATTTGTAGTGTCACGATAAAACATAATATTATTGTTAATTACTCAAAAATCTTTTAAAAAAAATTAACAAATAACTTTCATCTAAACCCCACCGCCTCTCCACCGCCTTCCACCTTCATCTTCTCCACAACTTCCAATTAAATTACCCTCACGCCATGGATATGCAGCAGCATCCCCAGCAAATGTATCCCCACACCTTCCATCTCCCTCACACCTTCCACCTACACCAACAGAAAATTGGGTAGAAGAACATAAAATTTCTTCAACAAAATTTGAGAGCTGAAACATAAATTCATGTAAATCCAATTCACCCAAAACTCAATTCATCCAATTTCCACATAGATTCAACTCAATTCATCCAATTTCCATTCACCCAAAACTCAATTCATCCAATTTCCAATCACCCATATCCCAATTCGGTCGGAATTGGTCGGGAAGGCGGCGCCGTGGTGAGGAAGGCGGAGCGGACTTCTGAAAACTCGACTACATAGAGGTCGGCAGATTATTTCCGTGATTATGGGGCGCGATTTCGTAAAACCCTAAATTCTCCCCTTGCTTGAGCGGAAAAGCAAAGCCCATTAGGGAAGGATCGAGGTTGAAACACGGCGTCGCAGATGAGGTGTTCGACAAATGATTAAAAGATGCAAACTGATGGTGGAAGGCGGTGGTGGTGGTGGACGGGTGAAGCTTGGGGAGCTGGAAATCGACGCTGTGAAGGAATTTGAGGGCGGCGTTGGAGAAGGCGTCGGAGTCGGCGGGGAGGCGCAGCGAGGGTTTGAGTTTCTTGCTTTTGCGGCAGCCGCCGCCGACGGGGACGTTGAGGGGGGCGCCGCCTTTGGCCCAGTAACGGCGGTATGTCTTGCAGAAGTGGCGAGGCTGCGTGAGGCTTTAGTTGTAGACCCTGAAACGAAGGGTTGGGGGAGGGGTGAAGTTAATTTTGGTTAATAAATATAAATAAATGTAATTGAATTTAGTCAGTCCATTTCCGTCCAATTTCAGCGGATTCTAATGTGATGGAAACAGTAGAAATAAGGGCGGGCCGGGGTGGAGAGACGGGCCTGACGGATAAATTATTTTGGTACCAAATACATGAATTGGGCCGAAAAAGTTTGTCAATCATCCATTTTCCAGCCTATGAAATAGGGCCTTAAAATATCATAAATACTTATACTTTGTATGCATTTTTTTAAAAAGGAACTTTGTATGTAATTATTAGACCCTTTAAATATAATGTAATAAAAAATGAAAGAAGATGAAAATATAGTTTAGGTTATGAGGTTTTTATGCTGGAAATACTTTTATCTCATGGATAAATTAATAGATCCATGTTTTCTAATGGTTTGGATCCCCTGCTCTAATGTTAATATGTCCTGTTAACTGTTTGTGTGCACTTATAAATTTACATGCCGATAATTAACTTAAAAATCGAAATAAAATGCTAGAAAAAAATATACAGTATAACCTAAAATAAAAAGTTAACGTTCCTCAAATTTTCAAATCCGAAAAAAGTTACTTTGAAGACTTGGAAAAACATTATTTGCCATACAGTGAAAAGTCAAAAAAGTAAAATTTCACAACGTCCAAAACTTACTGGAATGGTTGAGTTGGCTTTCATGCACAAAGTCGAGACTATCTAATTTAATAATAAGTGCTCTTCAATCACCGATCAAACTCTTTTTGCCTTAATCACAGGGGTAATATCGACATTGCACACACAACTACCATCTTTTTGGCATGTTGGCACAGAGCTTCTGCAACATTTTTTTTGTTTTTTCTTTTTAATGGAATACTTCTGCAACATTCAACAGAATAGTAGTACTACTCTAAGCTCCAATTCCGCAACATAGCAGGTTGTATGTTGATCCTCCATTTTTTTAAAGAAATCTCCAACATCCATCTCTTGCTGTTTATTTCTCTCTCTCTCACTCTCTCTCTCTTAAATCACTCTTGGAAATCCAAAACTCATTTTTGCTTGTCTAAAGTCGGAGGTAAAAATCTATGCTTCTTCCTATTTTTCTGTTTTGTGTTTAAATGATGGTGAAAATATGAAATTACAGAAACAATTTTTTGAAGTACTGTAGTATTGGTATGATGTTCATGTGTTGAATGCAATTTCTGTTTGAGCTTGGTATTACTCCCTCCTTCCCATTAATATTGACACCTGATAGACATTTTATGTGTAAAATGGTGGGCTCCATTAAGTTGACTAATTTTTTGAAGGCAAAATTCTTACCTTTTTCTTAGTATGTCCCATTACTAATGGGACAAACTAAAAAGAAAATGGTGCCAATACTAATGGGACGGAGGAGGCAGTATTAGTTTTTTATTTATTTATTGATGCTCATGGCTGACTCTCTCTCACATTTCGAATTTTATAACTCGTAATTTAGATTTTGCATTTGTATCAGTCGTATTTCTATGTTGCAGAGGTTTCCGACGTGTGGGCTTGATGTATGCTGCTCTTAAACTTTTGAGTACCGTCGATATTGAGTTTTGTGATTTATGCACAGTTCTTACTTCCTACTAAGATTTTTTAATTTCAGTATCTAGTTCTTAATTTCACTTGATCAATTAAGTGCATCCAATCTTTTCTTCTGTGGTTTGATCCATTGATGGTGAAAGTTCTGAACTTAGATTTGTGAGCAAATGCTGATTGAGACCATTTGTTTTCTTATCGCATAAATGGCTTTAACTATTGGCTTCAGTTCTAGGAGTCTTTATCCCCTGTTTCTGTGTTAACAGTTGGATTTATACCTTTATCATCTTCTCCCTTGCCATTAATAAGTGCAGTAAAAGATCTCTGTAGAGTGAGATTGTTTGCTTCTGTAATAAACTTGTACGATAATATTTGTTGTTTCCTCATGCCTGAACATAATTCCTTTCATCTTGCTGATAATTTTGTGTTTAGTTGTTCTATACTTCACTTTCAGACTCAGTTACTTTTTAATTAAAAATTGAATTGTATAGATGGGGGCTGGGAGAAAAACTACAACTATTCAAGTGAATGAGAACTATGATGATTCATGGAAAGTTAGCAATAGTGCACCTGCTAGAAATTTGAGCAAAGTTGAACTTGGAGCCATTATATTTGGATGCAAGCACAGCACTATCAAGGAATGCCTTGAAGAGGAGCTTTTTGGTGTGTTCTCATCGCCAAATATCTTTAGATTTCCAGTTAATGGTTAATGTATCTATATTTAAGGTGATAACCTGTGATGTTTTTTGCAAACATTCTTGTGCAGGACTGCCAGCTCCTCATTATTCATATGTGAGGAAAGTAACCCCTGGCCTTCCACTTTTCCTTTTCAACTATAGTGACCGGAAGCTTCATGGCATATTCGAAGCAGTATCGTCTGGGCAGATGAATATTAATCCGAACGCATGGATCACTTCCAGTGAGGTTGCTGCGACTTCACCTTATCCTGCACAGGTAAGCAACGGATCGATTCCTTATATATGCTACATTTCAGAATAGTAAATAGTGGAATTCTCATTTTGATCTTTATTTGAATCTTTTGAAAATTTTCTAATTTGAAAATCTCAAATTTTTTATTTGTGATTTGGGAAACCATTCCAGCAAAGGGAAGTGGCTTTTTAGAAGGTAAAAATGAGAACATTTTCTTCCCCACGTAAGAAATTCCACTAATTCTGAGCCTAATCTTTTTCTTTGATCACATTGCAAGATATTAATACTTGTTAGCTTTGAACATATTGAAAAGTTCTGAGCCTCTCATAATGTTAAGGACAGAGATTGATTGTATTCATACTTGTTAGCTTTGATCACGTTGCAAGATATGTTTCTGTTTTTAGGTGCGAATCCGTGCAAAGTGTAGATGCCGCCCTGTGCTTGAAGAAGAAATGAGACCTATAATAGCGAGCAATTACTACACAGAGAAGCTCTTTTGGTTTGAGCTTGATAAAGAACAAACAAAAAGACTAATGATTCTGTTCAAACCATCTCCATCGACAGAAAACATACTTCGCCCCTCCAATGCAGAATGGAAGGAAAATATTTCCGATGTTCCATCCAGACCTAGTGTGATCAACTTCAAAGAATGTTTTGGAGTGGCTGAGGCAAGGTTGAAAGAGAACAAGCACTCAAATACATTAGTCAATAATAGAGATGCTTTTCCCACAGGGAAGAAATGGAGTGAGTTGTTCAAACCTTCATCTTCGTCATCAGCAGTGAACAATGCTGAAGTTTCCACACCTCAGAAAGTGTTGAATCCATCAACATCTCTATGTTTGGATTTGGAATGGGAATCTGCCCCAAATTATAATACATGGGGTGAATTGCCTCCTGAAGATTGTCATGGTGCGGCTAATGCCGAGAGTGACTCAAGTGTTGTGGAATGTTGGGAAGACAGCGATCTTGTCGACAGTTATTTGAACGAAATATCTGAAAACTGTGTGCGGTTTCAGGATGGAGACAGTGGTAGTCATAAAGCTTCTTCAGAGAAGATGACTCTTTTCGACGGATGGGGTGATCCTGTGCAAGCTCAAGAATTTGAAGAAGCGTTGGTTGATGGCAAAGGAAACAATGGATCCAACATCACTAAGGTAACTGTTGCTCTCTGTTTAATTAACAAACTTGTAGTATTTGCATTCACATATTTCCAACAAACAATTTCCTCATCTATTAATTTGCCTATTGAATCTTGTGAAATGTGGTGAAGTTAATGGAAGAAATTAAAGAGCCGAAGGTCTCGCAGTTCAATCATAGTCTGGATAGCAGCAAAGGAAACGATGGATCTAGCATTGCTATGGTAACTGTTGCTATCTGTTTAATTAATAAACTCAGTAACATTTGCATTCACACATTTCCAAGAAAAAAAAATTCCTCATCCATTACTTTTCCTGTTGAATTTTGTGAAATGTGATGGAAGATAATGGAAGAAATTGAAGGGCTAAAGGTCTGCCAGTTCAATCAAAGTCTGAAAATCCAGACTCTGGAGCAGGAGTTGGTACAGTTTCTTTCTCCCCTGATATTTGTTCATTCCAAACATTTTCTCTCTAACTCACCATTACATCTCTATCTCTTATAATTTCAATTATCCAAATATTTTCAACATTTTATAAGTTCCTCAGTCCTTGTATGTTATAAATTCTTTAAAATAAGCTTCTCGTGCTATTCTGTTGGCAATTTCTTTCTTGCTTGCTTGCTTTCTATAGTAAGAGCATGCATATTGAAAACAAAATCCATGTAGGTGAATTCCAAACAAGAAATTGATGAATTGAAGAAGAGATGCCAAAAGTTGCAAAGTTTGCCATCCTCTCTTGATTGATGAATACTAATATCTAAAGGACATTGCATCCCCTGTTTTGTAGCCAGAGCAGCTAACTTCGTAGCCTATTGCATGTGCCTTTTCACTCTAATTTGACTGGTTTTTAAATCATCGTAACAGCCTGGATGTAATAAAACCTTTTGGTTACATAATTTATTATTTTAAGTAAAATTAATTTTTGCATTAACCGTTAAAATATGATTTGTTATATTATGCCACGGCGACTCTGAGCCTTGTGTGTGTCGGATGGGCGTCCACACAAGCCCCCCCGAAACTAAGGAACATTGATTAGTCTTGATTATGATTTTTTTTTTTTTTTTTTTTTTTTTTTTTTTTTTTTTTTTTTTTTTTTTTTTGTTGTGATCATGGGTTCAATTTTCATGATAGGGTATTTTGCAGCTTTTTAGAACTTAGCAAAAATTTAGTTTAATAGGGACTAGAGGTTCAAGGTTCAAGGGCCCAAAACATTATTTTCTTATATTTACATGTAAGTTGACAAAAAAGGATAATATAATAAAATATTTTTATTTCTTAAATTTTGATATTTTTAAAAGTTACTCCGTATTTTTTTTAAGCATATACGGCTAGATTTAAATTTTAGGGTTAATTGCCTGTAAATATATGAACTTTGCTAAAATTTTGGTTTTTAACTAAAATTATTACTTTGTTAAAAACATACACGAATTTTGCAAAATTTTGAAATTTAGCCTAACTTCAAAGTATGTTGACCAATAATTTTATTTTTTGGAATTTGATTGACCGTTAGAAAGCTCGCAACAATAACTTTATAACTGTGCTTAACACATAAATCCAAATACTAACAAAAATATATAGATATAAATTTCCAGGAAAATAACTTTGAAGTTGTTCTATAACCATTTTCGTTGATTGCAACCTAACAACACGAGCACTAATTGAAGGGTATCGTCGAGAGCTTTTTGACGATAGTTTCGGATTATTAATCGGACTTCAAATAATAAAGTTATTACCCAACAAACTTTAGTCTTATGCCAAATTCCAAAATTTTGTAAAATTCATGTATTTTTTTTTACCAAAATAATAGTTTTAGTTAAAAACCACAATTTTGATAAAATTTGTGTATTTATAGACAATTAAACCTAAATTTTAAGGGCCTAAAACATCAATTTTATAAACATTAAATTCGACAAATATAAGTAGTACTAGTATAATTTAGTAACATATTTTTATCTTTTTAAAAAATAAATAATAAAGGACTTGAGTCTACGATTACTCCTATGAATGACTTTTCTTCGACTCAATTCTATATAAAAATATTCATTTCTCTATTCTCTACATACACAATACAACCTTCATCTTATTTTTCCTCCCATTAGTAATATTCACATGACCTAAATATTTGTTCATTTTATTTTGTTTATACTCTTATATTAGCAATTATAGTTTTAAATGTATTTTCAAAATTTTAAAAGTAAAGAAAATATAAATTAATTTTAAAATTCATATATAAGGATAACAATAAGAATAACTTGCGTTTGGGGCAGTGATATCAAATTTTCAAGTCCTATATATAGGGAACCGCTTTTCACATGTTAATATTTTTCATCATTAATAATTACTATTAAATATTAGTACTACTAACGAGAGGTTCCCGAATTATCATCGATGATGAGTCCTAATTATTGTGGACATCTACTTCCAAAATGTTTGTGGTGAGATCATACAAAATATCATCAAAAACATGATATATACCAGATTTAACAAAAAAAAAATCAAAATTAAAATATTTTATTAAAAAAATAATTCGGATAGAAAAAAATTGAATTAAAAATTAATTAGAAACAATAATTATGAAAAATGTCACTAACATTCCAAAGAAGGCGCCAATAACCCTTTTCTAAATAATAAAATAAAGAAGGCGCGGACGGAGGAGGGAGTAACTTATTTCAAAAAAAAAAAAAGAAGTCATAGAACATTCGCGAGCTCTCCTCTCTTTCTCTGTATTTTTGAGACGAGCGCTCTTCTCTCATTTCATTCACGCTGAAATTCCCCCACAAATCATCTTCCCCAACCCTTGCTGCTTAGTTGCCTGGAGTTATCGCCGCCGTCGTGTTCCCGAACCTCTACAATGCTGCCGCCTCCACTCCGCTGTTGACGATCCCGAACCCGACCCTGTTTCGAGCCTTCTGCCCGCTGCTCTTCCGTCGCTGGCCATTCGGACACCATCCACACTCGGATTCTGCCTTCTTCCGTCTGCCCTCCGCGTCGACTATTACCATCCACAATTGCTTGAGGTAGTCATCTCCCCTCAGGCCCGTGTCTAGTGTTGAATTCCACTTAATTGATATTAGGGTTCTTGTGTGCCATGTTAGCAAGATTGTGGAACTCCAATTCTTATTGTATTCAGAAAATAGTTTTACTTGATTTGCATCAGTTTATAACATCTGGAGTTTGATTCATTGTTTGGTTGATATCTTGCTGCTATTTTTTATTTAAGTTTATGACCGGACCCTATACTTTTGCTCTTTACCACTGAATGCTATCAACTGTGGATAAAAAGCATTGACAGGGTAGTTAGTAGGGTCTGTATGAGAACATAATCAATATGTTCTACATGAGTTAACTGGATTACTCATTAGCTAAATACATGATATGATGCTTCTCTTCAATAATTCTGTGATGGAATGTAGCTGGCTTAAAAAGCTTTAGCAGAACAAGTAGGTGGTACTTTCAGCATTCTCAAACTTACAATCTATGCATATAGGCTTCGACAATCTGAACTGGTTACTACAACGTGATTCTAGTACATCAGAAGTGTTATAATGGTTTCTTTCATTTGAGTCCATGGGCAGCATCACTTAGATTATTAACGATGTAGTAATACCTTAGCTATTTCTGGTGAAGTATTAACCTCTGTGTTAGAATTATTTCTGAGTGAATCCTCTATAAATATGTACTTTAGACCTTCTATTGGAATATAATACGTGCACTACGCAGTCGCTTCAATTGTATGCATGCAAGTCCTCCTGCTATTGCAAGTCCATATAAATTTAATAAAATCATTTACTAAGCCCTTGATGATAACTGAAAAGGTATTAGAACCCCTACACATATTGGTGGTTGGGTCTATTCTGTATCTGCAGTTTTTTAATAGGTGTAATAATTTTCATTTATTAAATTCATTAGTTGTTTTGTCTGGTAGGTTGTGTTGTGAGTTTCATGTTCTAAAAGATGGGCCATTCCGTATCAGGGATTGAAGGTGTGCAATATGGTTTTAGTTGAATAAGGTGTATTAAATTATAGCTAAGTGAAATAATTTTATACATGAGGGGTAATAAATTTTGTGACATGTGGTGAAGTCTTATGAAATTCCTGAAGTGGTAATACAAATTTCCTATAGTTTTAGCCCTAATTTCTTATTCCACCTTGTGGATTCTTATGGACTGAGACCTCACCTATTTGCTGACATACAACTTCTAATGTCTTGTTTGTAGATCAATCTGTGTGGGCGCAATGCCTGAAGAACGCAAGGGCCTGCCTGCAAATGCCAACCTATCCGTTGGCAATAAATATGCAATTGACTTGCCTACATTCAGTAGGCGGTTGGAAGCTCTCTATAAGCACTGGAAACAACACAAAGATGAGCTTTGGGGTTCTTCTGATGTCCTTGTTGTGGCCACACCACCTCCTTCGGAGGATTTGCGGTACCTAAAATCCTCTGCTCTTAACATCTGGTTACTTGGATATGAGTTTCCGGAAACAATTATGGTTTTTGGAGAGAAGAATATCCATTTCATTTGTAGTGGTAAGAAAGCATCATTGCTTGAGGTCGTCAAAGCATCTGCCAAAGACACTGTAAAAGCTGAAGTTGTAATATGGGTGAAGGCGAAAAATGATAATGGAAGCACTCAAATTGATAAAGTGCTCCGGGCAATCCGTTCTGAGCCAAAGTCGGATGATCATGATGCACCTGTAGTTGGTAACATAGCTAGGGAAGCCCCAGAGGGGAAACTCTTGGAGATATGGTCCGATAAGTTGAAGGATTCAGGTCTAACCCTGAGTGATATATCAAATGGATTATCTGACCTCTTTGCCGCGAAGGACAAAAATGAGATCACGTGTATAAAGAAAGCTGCTTACTTGACGGCTTATGTAATGAAGAACTTTGTGCTTCCGGAGGTTTTAAAGGTGATTGATGAGGAGAAGAAAGTGACACACTCCGAACTGATGGAGGAGACAGAGAAGGCTATAAGTGACCCTCCCAAGATTGGTGTCAAACTAAAAGCTGAAAATGTAGATATCTGTTACCCTCCTATCTTTCAGAGTGGTGGGAACTTTGATCTCCGGCCTAGTGCTACAAGCACTGATGATCCCCTATACTACGATTCTCCCAGTGTTATCATTTGTGCAGTTGGGTGCCGCTACAACAGTTATTGTTCAAATGTTGCTAGAACATATCTTATTGATACTGATGCAGTGCAAACCAAGGCTTATGAGGTTCTTCTTAGGGCTCATGAGGCTGCTATTAATGCTCTGAAGCCTGGGAACAAGGTTAGTGCTGTATATGAGGCTGCTTTGAATGTAGTGCAGAGAGATGCTCCTGACCTTGTACCTCACCTAACAAAATCTGCTGGAACGGGCATCGGTTTGGAGTTTCGTGAATCTGGATTGACACTTAACGCAAAGAATGACAAACTGTTGAAAGAAGGCATGGCCTTTAATGTTTCACTTGGTTTCAAGGATCTGCAATCAAAGGCAAGCAATCCAAAGAGCCAGAATTTCTCACTATTGCTTGCAGATACGGTTATTGTGACGGATGGTGTCTGTTATGTTGCAACATCGGTCAGCCCTAAAGTTCCTAAAGATATTGCCTATTGCTTTAATGAAGATGGAGAGGAAGAAGAGCCACAAAAAGCCAACATGGCACCTAATGCCAGTGCTGCTGTGTTTTCCAAAGCAACGCTTCGTTCAGACAATGGGGAGATCTCCAAGGAAGAACTCAGGAAGCAGCACCAGGCAGAACTTGCACGCCAGAAGATTGAGGAAACTGCTCGCCGCCTAGTCGGTGTGGGATCAGCTAATGGAGATGGAAGAGCAACTGTAAGATCAGCAAGTGAGCTAGTTGCCTATAAAAGTGTTAATGAGCTTCCACCACCTAGGGAAATGATGATTCAAGTTGACCAGAGGAATGAAGCTATTCTAATTCCCATCTATGGAAGTATGGTGCCTTTTCATGTTGCTACTGTGAAAACTGTGTCAAGCCAGCAGGACACAAATCGGAGTTGCTATATTCGTATTATCTTCAATGTACCAGGCACACCCTTCACTCCTCATGATGCCAATTCTTTGAAGAACCAAGGGGCGATTTACTTGAAGGAAGTCATGTTCAGATCCAAAGATACAAGACACATAAGTGAAGTGGTGCAGCAGATTAAAACACTTAGGCGTGCTGTCATGGCTAGGGAATCTGAAAGGGCTGAGAGAGCTACTCTGGTCACTCAGGAAAAACTTGAACTTGCAGGGAACAAGTTCAAGCCGATAAGGTTGCATGATTTGTGGATACGCCCAAATTTTGGTGGTCGCGCAAGGAAGTTGAGTGGCACATTAGAAGCACATGCAAACGGGTTCCGCTATTCGACTTCAAGGGCAGATGAGCGTGTCGATATCATGTACGGAAACATCAAGCATGCCTTTTTCCAGCCAGCAGAGAAAGAGATGATTACCCTTCTCCACTTTCACTTGCACAACCACATAATGGTTGGAAACAAGAAAACCAAGGATGTGCAGTTCTATGTTGAGGTGATGGAGATGGTTCAGAACATTGGTAGTGGGAAGAGATCTGCTTATGATCCAGATGAGATTGAGGAGGAACAAAGGGAGAGAGATAGGAAAAACAAAATTAATATAGAATTCCAACAGTATGTGAACAGGGTGAATGATCTGTGGGGGCAGCCCCAGTTACGCCTGGACTTGGAGTTTGATCAGCCGCTAAGAGAACTTGGTTTCCATGGGGTACCATACAAGGCCTCGGCTTTTATAGTTCCTACTTCTAGCTGTTTGGTTGAGCTGATAGAAACTCCATTTCTGGTGATATCATTGAGTGAGATTGAGATTGTCAATTTGGAACGAGTGGGTCTTGCGCAAAAGAATTTTGATATGGCGATTGTCTTCAAGGACTTCAAGCGTGATGTAATGCGGATTGATTCCATCCCGTCTTCCTCACTCGATGGCATTAAGGAGTGGTTGGACACTACCGACACCAAGTACTATGAGAGTAGGCTGAATCTCAACTGGCGCCCTATTCTAAAGACGATTATGGATGACCCGCAGCAGTTCATAGCAGGCGGTGGCTGGGAATTTTTGAACTTGGAAGCTACTGACTCTGATTCCGATAACTCAGCAGAGTCGGATCAAGGTTATGTTCCATCTGATGCAGAGCCTGAGTCAGAATCGGAAGATGATGATTCAGAGAGTGAATCGCTGGTAGAATCTGAAGATGACGAGGAAGAGTCGGATGGTGAATCTGAGGAAGACAAGGGAAAGACATGGGAGGAGTTGGAGCGGGAAGCTAGCAATGCTGATCGGGAGAAGGGGAATGAGTCGGACAGCGAGGACGAGCGTAGGAGAAGAAAGATGAAGGCTTTTGGTAAGGCAAGGGCGGGAGCGGGACCGGGACCCAGTAGTGCTGCCTCAAAACGCCCCAAGTTTAGGTAGATGTTTGGTCTCGCCACTTATTCTAGTTCTCATGTTTTGAAGACTTTGCCTGCCTTTTTCCAACTTATTAGGAGGATAGGATAAGAATTAAGGTATCTTTTTGGGTCACAAAGTATATTTTGATGTAAATGACTAATTGTGTAGTTCGTTTCTCATGTTTGAGATGTTGCTAACAAGTTATCTCATTTTGCTTGGATTGCTGTTATCTTATGTAAATATGAGGGTTTATTATATTGGTATCTAATTGCATATTTAGGTTCAAAATTTTCAAATGAAACAAAGTGTAAACAAAAATCGTCTTTCAAAGGATCGAAGGGAAGTTCTCCAACTTCGATGCGAAGTAACTCAACAGAACCAAATATAAGGTAATAGTAAGTGGTCCGTCGAAATTGAACGGAAATTATTTGGCGTTTTAATTAATGTATTATAGAATTAAATAAATTTAACAAAACGTGTAATAGTATTGGTGACATGATCATCATATTAATGTTTTAAATTCGAAAAAATTAATCATGTATTCTTCAAAGTATACAAAATGATTATTATAAGCGACTTGCAAAAATAGAAGTTACCGTGTAGAAGTTCAACCACGACTTCATTCAAAAATAGATATAGATGCTCCGTGTAGACGTCGATAAATTTTTGGCAGCCCAACCCTGACTGAAAAATGATGTATCTAATATCTAAGAAAGTAATTATGGTAAATGTAAGTACAACAATCATGTAAAATATAGTGCCACAAAGGAATATAAATGTACATAATCAAAGTCTTACCTCATAATCTTTGAAAAATT
>JAYJMF010306683.1:0-13336 GCA_036873715.1 Salvia sclarea
TTTGCAAATATGTATACTGTGATTTGCAATTGGTTCGTAGTTCTTATTTTAAGGAGGGTTTTATTTTAGCCCACCCCCATATATATATATATAGATAGATAGATAGATAGATAGTATTATGTTTGGTATTATATTCGCTTTCCATTAATTAGTTTTTAATTATATTTTAATTCATATAAAGAACGTTAAATAGTATGTTCAAGTCTTAGCATTAAATATGGTATTATAAATCTTTTTTTTTTAACTGGCCATAATTTCCGTTGTGTGTATATTAATTATTATAGCTTTCCTTATAGACATATTTAATTGCAACAATTATGGTAAATTGGTAATAATCAAAGACAAACATAATTACACACACATCCATCTAGGTTGGTTGATGCAAACAAAGGCTCCCCTCCCCCCCCCTTCCCACGCGCACCACGTGACGCCGCGGGATTGGCCAACGACTTTGCCGTTTTAAATTCGAAGTTTCCTTTTAAAAAAAAAAATCAGTCGAAATTCGATCGTTATTTTAAAAAAAAAATTAATAAAAAATCAGATTTTAAATCTATAATTATCTCCCCCCCCCCCCCATTTTACCCATTTTTCACACCATATTTTCATCTTCATCCTCAATTCTATTTTTATCTTCATTTTCATTACTCTTTTTTTCAAATAAATGGATCACAACGAAAATTTGTTGCCCTACCGGCCTTACTTCCCCCCGGAAGTATTTGGGGAAAATTTCACGGACACCTTAAATTTGGGCGGGCGACGATCAAGGCGATTCCACACCGCCGTCATTTTCGCCAGCGCCCTCGACGGCGAGGAAGGGGAAGGGCGGCTGCCGCGGTGGTGGGCGGGCGGCGGCCGAGACTGAACCCTTGGCTCGGTGTTGGGTCGACACTAGCCAAGACAACATCGTCGGCAACGCCCAAAAGAAGTCATACTATTGGACCCGCATCAGGGAAGCCTACGCGGCAAACAAGCCGGAGGGGACGCTGGATAGGAATGAGCAAATGCTCCACACTCATTGGGATCAGGTAAAGATCTTGTTGGCGGAATTCCAACAATTGTACAAGGAGTGCGAGATGAACAGTCGGAGCGGCGAGAGCGAGGTCGACGTGTTGACTCGAGCTCTCAATGAGTGGCAAAGAATGAAATGCACGTCATTCAAGCATTTCGAGACGTGACAGGTAGTGAAGGATACTCCAAAGTTCGCTATCGTCCTCTCCGCCAAGTTCAAACTCGATGAAGCGTCGAAGAGAACGAAGACGAGGGAAGATGGAGCCTACACCACTTCGGCCTCAGAGAGTGCTCCGAGTATGGGCACACCGTCTTTGACCCCTGAGATCTCTAGTCGGGTCGAAAGGCCTATGGGTAGAAATGCTGCGAAGGGGAAAAGGAAGGTCGGCTCGTTATTATCCATGGACTAAGAAATGAGCGTAGCGCATCTCGTCGCAGTCGAACTCCACGAGATGAAACTCGATAAGACCATTGTTGTGATGGAAGCCACCGTTGAATCATTTAACATGATTAACGCTTAGCCTATCCAGATGAGAGACACCTCCACCATGATCTCGAAAGAGAAGGCACGTCACGAGGATTTTGTGGCGATGATCAAGGCGAAGAATGGTTGGAAATAGTGTAGTATTTTTTTATTTTAATTCTAGAGTAATTTATTTTTAATTTTAGGTGTTTAATTTTTTTAATTTTAGTTCTAGTGTAATTGTTCTTAATTTTATGAAATAAAATTACTTTTTTTATAAAATTTAAAAAATTATTACATTTAAAAAAAATAGAGAGCTCCAAAGATTGGGAGAAAAAAAGTAATAAAAGCTTGCAGAACTCCAAAAAGTAACATAGAGATACATTTAAAGCTTACTACCGAGGATGGCCTAATGATTCCATCTTTGGTCAACAATTGGTTTTCGCAAAGCAAGCAAATCGATTTTCCAGCTGCCATGATTCTAATGAGTTGAGACAACGGGAACAACTCATCAATTTCAACGGAGGTATTTCAAGGCAAACACCATCGAGCTAGTAGACAATTAAATTAACACAAAATGAATGTTTTAAACTTCAAAATTCGAGAATCGAGATCAACCTAAAAAAATTGAAAAATAAAAAAGAAAGCATTTCTAAAATACTCAGCAGAGTGCAGAGTGGACGTGTGATTGGTATATCATATATGCATGATTTATGTACAAATATTTTCAATCATAGAAGCTAGAAAATAGGAGTGAAGTCATCAATCAATGTGTTGTGTTTGTGAACTGAAGTCGATTGGCAATTGATTATATCCATCGATGTGAACCCACTCGAAAATGACACTCAAAAGTCAAACAAACAAAATAATTAATTTAATATTGCACAGTGAGAAGGGAGTGCTGTGCATCCGGGTGCTACATGGACATAACCATCTCTCAAGGAGCTATGAATTTTCTTTGTTTCTTTAATAAAAATGGAGCTTCAAGTATAGCCTTAGGATTGCAGAACCATTCTATTTATTTATTTAAAGAAAAAAAATACTCATTAATTAACAGAAGAGAATACTTAAACTAATAACTACACATTCTTGAATTGGGACACATTTTTCTTTGCAAAGTTGACAAAATGTATCGGTAATCATATTCTAGAATTTAGTATGCAGAGCAGATTTTTCTCCATCACCAATATAAAATTGAACGGTAATTGGCAAATCTTTTACTAACCAAAATAAGAGGATCATTTTTGACAAAATATCCCAACTAAAATTAATTACAGATCAGATTGAAGAATTAACTCAAATCACAGGTGTTAGTTGCAAATCTCAAGATTACATATTTTTGCAGACAGAGATATTCATGCATGGACCCCTAAATGGATAATAATGTCTTTAAATAGTGACTCAAATCTAGATTCATAATTCCCCTGAAATGACTCGTTGATCCAAAACGAGCATATGACTGATCCAAAATTAACGAAATTCTTTTGCAAAAGCCCTAAAAAGTATTGCTGCAGTATGGAAGTTGATGTTTTAATCTTCTAAATTTTCGAATCCTGCATGAATTTTGGGAAAACAACAAGAAAGAAGATTTTTTCTTTGAAGAGAAAAATAGGGCTGCGGATTTTGTTAGAATCCAAGGGGAAAGATTGGAAATTTTTCAAGGGTTAAAAAGAGATGTTGTATTTGTGGGTATTTCTCTGCTGCATTTCCTATTTCATGGGTTTCTTCGCGGCGGCTGGAAACGTGGTTATGATTGCGAAGGATGCGACTCTGTCTTTCGAAGATATTGAAGCTAACTTTGGTGAGTTTTTGTAATTAAATTTTCCTCTTTTTTGTGGATTTCGAATTGTATGATTTATTTCGTAATGCAATTGTATGATTTTTGTATCATAAGATTTGGTTTATGGGTGGAGTTGCTATTTCATATGTTTGCATTTGTTGAATTGCTGGAGTGATTTCTAGTTAACATTAGAATATATCTTTGTTTTGTCTTAGGTTTCATTTTTTCTGGTTGAAAGATGTGAAATGGATATCTTCTGTGCAATATTTTGGTACATGAGTTGATTGAGCCTCTTTCATTTGATCATTTTACACATGAGGATGTTTGCTGTAGTCATGAAATTGTGTCGTATCTCGTTGCTTGAGGAGAAAATTGTAGTAAGGAACTGTATCCCAGGAGGATGCTTCAATTATGATTCAGCACTCTGTTTTGCTGATTGAATTATCAAGAATGTCGTTTTTGTGTTGTATTTGCATAGCTTCTGATGGTTGCTCTCTAGTAAACAACATGATTAAAAAACGTCGGTTTTTGTTTCTGTTGGTTGATCTTTTGTGAACAAAATGGACTTATGATAGATTCATGTGGTTATAGCACCCTCAGTGAGAGAATCTGGAATATCTGGGACGGTGAGCATTGCAGAACCTCTGGATGCTTGCTCGTTGTTGACTAACGAAAGAGTTGCCAGTAGGAATGGCACCAAATATCCGTTTGTGTTGATAATCAGAGGAGGATGTAGCTTTGAGGACAAGGTTAGACGAGCACAAGCTGCTGGATTTGAAGCAGCCATTGTCTATGATAACGAAACCAGTGATTTAGTTGCAAGTAATCTCCTCTTTCTCTGCACACTTTTTTCATGAAAAATTCATGGATTCGATGCTATGTTTCAGTCAATCCTTAAATTGATGGATGACACTCGGAGGTTGAAATCCAAGGCTCAATTTAGCTCGATTTGCTATTATGCTTTCTGTTTATGGGAATTAATCTAAACTAATTAAGGGAGTTTGAAATAGATAGCATAGTACTTAAGAGTATCATTTCTCCTCCAAGAAACTAACCCCAACTTATCTCCTACTAAGTGGTAATCCCGTCTTCAACTTTACCTTATCTCGATCTGTGGACAAAACTAATTCACCAGAACTCATCAGATCTTGATATCAATAAGCTAAAATAGGTGGCTATTGGCTAAAAACCTTCCTTTGATTACTAGGCTATCATGATGTTGTCTGTTGTGATCTAGCTATGAATATCTCTTTTTCTTCCTTTCCAAAGGGATATTGAGAATGACTGTAGGTAGCAAAATCATTGGTTTTTGGCCATCTTCTACAAGTTAACAATGGTAGGTTATAATGTTAATTGTTACGGCTTTGGAGTGCTTGATGTTAAAATTTGATTTGCACTTCCATTTTAAAATGCAGTGGCTGGAAATCCTGTTGGTATAAACATATACGCAGTGTTTGTTTCAAAACTTTCTGGCGAAACACTGGCTAAATATGCCGGTGAAGCCGATCTGCAGCTGTGGATAGTCCCGAGCTATGAGAATGCTTCGTGGTCTATAATAGCTCTGTCGTTCATTTCTTTACTTGGCGTGTCAGCCGTGTTAGCCACTTGTTTCTTCGTGCGGAGGCACCGGTTCAGAAGTGAAAGGCCTCTAGCTCCTCGTGTGAGAGAGTTCCACGGGATAAGCAGTCGTTTGGTGAAGGCGATGCCAAGCCTGATCTTCACGGCTGTTCTCGAGGATAACTGTACGTCTCAAACATGCGCGATATGTCTCGAAGACTACAGTGTAGGAGAAAAGCTCAGAGTTCTTCCATGTCGACACAGTAAGTCCTCGACTGATATGAACTTTGAGGCTGCGTTCTCTTTGGTTGCACATGTATCATAAGAAAAGGATGGATAAAAGAAAGATGGGAAAATTTCATCACATTTTAGTGGCAACCACATATTTTATCCCAATTCTCTAGGGTAGAAAAGATGAAACAATATTGTCACATCAATAACCCTTGATAATATTATCATGAATTTTGGTGAAAATGTCGGAAAAGGGGTTGGTCAGAAATCTTTTCCATTCTGCCTGGAGAAAGTTATCCACCCTAGAGAACATATATAGATTGTAATCTTGAAACTGTTTCTTGCTATGTCATCTGCTCGATTAATTTTATGTTGAGTTTTGACAGAGTTTCACGCTGTTTGTGTCGACACTTGGCTGACGGCGTGGAGAACATTCTGCCCCGTCTGCAAGCGTGATGCAAAGACCAAAACCACGAAACCTCCGGCATCAGAGTCTACACCTTTGCTATCAGCCTCCGTTTCTTCCTCTCCATCATCTTCACCCGAATCCTCATCGCCCTTGCAGATAGGGCCGTCATCACTGCATCAGCACATCCCTGGTGTCGTCTATAACCTGCATTCTCATCATCAACCATCCCAGAGTGATACGCCTCCCCTTCAACCCGAAGGTGCTTATGCAGTGTCGTCTAACTCGACCAATTACACATCGTTGTCGACTCTCAACTCCATATACATGTTGCCTTATGTTCCGGCTGCAGGTAATGTTTCCTCGACCTACTTAGGGTCTTCAAGTCACACGTCATAGGGAGTCACCTGCGGAGTTTTTCATTGTTCGCTTCGACTCCATGGGTGCTATGAAGCTACTATAGCTAATTGTACATGGTATTATAGTGCAAGGTTTAGCATCTAGATGTGGGTGGGAGATTGTGACAGTATGAGTAGATATTTAGATGTTCATGCTGTAACGGCTCTCTCTTGTCAATTTTATCTTTATTTTTTTCTTTCTTTTCATTTATTCTTTGTTTGTGTAATTATTTTGTGATTTTTGTTGGTGTAATCTTTTGATTGGGATGATGGAATAAAATGTTTATAGTAGCAAATTGAAGCAAATTTGGGAGCTTCCTCACTGTATTTTATTTCGTAGGTCAATCTTATTCTTGTCTGGAAAAGGTTATCCTCATCGATTTATCACATGTTATCATGCTTCGCTTAGAGCAAAATGTTTCGTCTAATTCTTTTGTTTGGTTGGTTGCTGCTTGTTGAACTATTTGAGTTTTTGTAGTTTGTCATCTAGGTTTATTTATAAAATAACTGTGCAAATAGTTGAACTCACAACCGTTATAAAAGAATATTCTGTGTGGCAATCGAAAAAAAATGAGAACAGTTGTGGCAAAAGATAATATTGCCCTACACCTAAGTACAAGCATAAGCTGATAAAACACTACAAATTTTGGTTGTCATGTCTAATAAAGCAGATAAGTTGTTCCAACAAAATCATGACTTGATCCCAAGTACTTGAGGAGGTGAGAAACATATATGTATAAGAATCGAACTGTCTGAGCAAAAATTTAAATCAAACTAACAAAAGGAAAACCATGACTTTTCCAATGTTCTCCATTTACGCTTCAAGAATGTGATTTTCTTAGGCTTTTTAGAGGAATTTCTCAATGTCGATTTCCACAAAGGAGCATGGGTCTGGAATGTCAAAGTTACGCAACACCTGAAATCAAACATGGATTTACACGCTGAATTTGTAGCTAGAAAAAGGAAGAACCCCAGAAACAAAGAGTGCAAATAATTGAATATCAAACCAACAATCACTGTTCTCATATAGCGGAGAGTGGTAAGACTGAATAATCCGTGTATACCTGTGGATGCACGATTCCAAAACTGCCGATTTTCTCTCCTTTGAATATGATGTGTGCTTGTCTACGTGCAAGATACTCTGGCTCCTGCAGCCAGGAAATTGTAGTGAGAATATCATTCTAGAGAAGATCCACATAAAATTCAAGAGATAAAACGAGATGTACGCTTGAACTTTCTATATAGTAGCCCGTCTTATCACCAGGTGATACAAATGGAGTTCCCATCACTTCCATGATTCTATCTACAAGGCCATGTATCAGCTGGAAAAAAGAAAATGAATCTCATTACTTATTACGTGGCGTGAACAAAGTGAAACTACTTATCGTGGAATCAGTTCAAGATATATAAGCAGCGTTTACCCTTCTTTTCGGTCTGACAAGCAAACTATCAGATAAAGCAGATTTTTGGAGTTGCATTTAAAAAAAAGAAGCATAACAAGTGACAGCTGAATACATTGCCTTTAAAAAAAAGAAGCAGCATGGGTACCTCAAATCCAGAGGTAGATCCACAATGCAAAGCTGCAAGCTTGCGACGATTAGATGCACCAACATCTTTCTTCTCATCCAATAGCACCACATCACCCACTTCAAAGATCTAAAGCAACATGACATTCATGCTCTTTAGCAACATACAATTTGAGAACTTTGCATAATGGCATTACATGAGTATATGGGCCGTGTGACCGTGTGTAACCCACATGGCACGAAGAGCATTGCAATTCATAATCATACATGCATAAGTACTCCCTCCCTCCCATATAAGTGTTCATGTAAGAGTCATTGAAAAATTGGTGCATGTTAGTTGGAGATTGTTGACTTTCTAATAAAGTAGGTTTCCAAAAAGGGAATGAGCACACTTATCGGGACGGAGGAAAAAGCAAAATAGTGCACACTTATATGGGACAGGGAGTACAATACAGGTTTCATCATACTTCACAAAGAAACTGACTACCAACAATGGATAAATCCTTACAGGAAATCATCTTAGGGAACACTGATACTTAATATTCAAACCAACGGAAAATTGCACTAGGCAGATGGCCCCCTTAGATGTCATAATTTGGTAGAGTAAAATAACTTTCTTACTTTTTTCCTTTATCTTTTGGTAGAGGCAGGAGCTCTCAAATAGGCAGTAAAATGAAACTCTAATCCAGTATGTACACAACAAACAGTTGAAAAATTGCTGCAGTTTAATGCTTAAAGAAAAGCCCAAAAAAAATGCTCCAGGAGTTGGAGAAAGAAAAAAATATGAAAAGGCAAAGTAATCTAATGTTGCACACAAAATATCAAAATTGCACCTGTTACTCCCTCCGTCCACAACCCATTTGCCACATTTCCGTTTTTAGTCCGTCCACAAACCATTTGCCACTTTCTATGATAGTAACCTATAACCCACTTTTTAAACTCCCAATACACCTTTTTAACTTCCAATACGTCATTACCAACTAAATTCAACAGAATTATTAAAACACGTGCCGATCAAAATGTGGCAAAGGGGTCATGGGCAGAGGGATTACTTTTTTTCTTTTTCTGCCTACTCCAAAAGTAGTGTCTATCATTATCAAGCAACTTCTTGCTAATGTACGCAGAAGTAGCAAGACTTTTAGAAGTTATCATTACCTTAATTGGTTTCGGATGATCTTTATTGTGACCAACTGTTTTCAGTATGCCAGGCATAAGAGTAGTGCGGACAACCTAAAACAAGTAGAATTAGTAGATCAACAAAATTAACAAACCAAAAATATATAATTTGGGAAAAGAAGTAGCATTGAGAATTAAATGAACCTCAAAATCTGCTGAGAGAGGATTTCCATTAATTGCTGCAGTTTTGTCTTCCTCCCGGTTAAGCATGGTGGAAATTTCTTTGCTCGAGCATAATATCCAAGTCAAAACCTCCGAGTAACCTACTGTAGCAATCTGAAAGAAGTAAACAAGATATCAAGTAAAAAGCATGAAAATCAACTGAATGGAAAAAGTGCTCAAAGTTCCACACAGATAAGATGTTTGACAGAATGGATACAAATCTATACCAAAAAAGCATGATGATGGGCTGCGGTTTGCAGCATTACTTTTGAACAGTCAAGTATTGATATAATTTTGTAAATAGAGAAAAGAAACACAGACCATACAGGCATCACATGTGAGAATTGAGAAGATTATATGGATGTGACCTTGAAAACTAAGCAATAGAACACAGAATATAAGATCTGTATGATCCTACCTCTTCTCGAATAAGATCACTGAACTTATTCAATAATTGTGGCTTCACTGATGGAAATGTTATCTTAGGAATTTCATTGTAGCCATGGGCAATAGCCACATCCTAGAACAGAGGGAGAAGGGGAACAGTATTCTGGTCAGTACATGGGCAAGACGTATGATCACGCATAAGATAAGAACGTAAATGGATACCTCAGCCACATCACAAGGATGAAGAATGTCGCTTCTAGTGGGAGGAACTGATATTGTGAAACTGGCTTCATTCTTCTCTGCTATTGAGTGCTTGGCATGTAATTGCATTTTATTCAACAGACGAGCAGACTGAAATTTTAATACATGTATGTTAGTAAGAATAATTTATTTTGGGGGTGAGAGTATCCAAGAGACTAGGGGAAGCAGGCTTCCATTTGAAATTTGTCTGTTCATGAATATAGAACACCATCAACAAAAAAATTTAAACAAAAATAGACCATTTATAGAAAAAGTAACACAAAGAAACATAACTACTATGGAGGAGTTATGACATGCAATTTTTATAATCACGAAACAGTCTTAAGATTGATCCAATTCTATGGCTGTCATGCATTGATCAGATCATATCAAGGCTCAAGCAAATAATGATAGCAATCATCAGGATGTATCTATCAGCTACGAATATGACTGCTATGGAGGAATTATGACATGCAACTTTTTGATCTCTTAGCAATATCCATATTCAAGTTAAGTTGAAGCCATTCAGATGAAGAGACAAATTAGTACTCATAGAAAGGCCATAAATGATACCAATCAAGGAAAATCATGATAGAATTTGATACCTCATGGGCTGGCAAGGAGACCCCAATAACCTTGGTGATGTAAGACAAAGGAACCTCCATCTGGTAAAGTGACAAATCTGGCGAAACATATGATCTTCCATCGCTGTATGTCACTTCGACTGGCTCAACCTCAAACTTCCGTTCACAGTATACTGAGAACATGGTGACCTGCATAAAAGGCAAAGCACAACTACTAAGAAAAAGAGTTCCATCACAGTTCAGAAATAAGAGAAGCAAATCTATTCACATGTACCATTGTGTTCAAAACAACATTGGCTTTTGTCAAGTCTGTGGCAGTGCATTCAATAAACACATTCTTTGTCTTCAAAGTAATGGCTGAATGTGCACCATTTATAATTGGAGGCAAGGACAAAACAGTTCTGCAGAAAGTGGTGTAGCATTTATCAGATCATATGTGAATCATAAATAAGCTAAGCTTTGTTACCATTAGTCATGAAAGTTTTAAGGAAGAAAGATATTGGACACACATATGAAGGTAAACCGAACCAATATGTCTAGCACATAGCAAGAACAAAAAAAGACTAATTCACAACACCCAACAATTTCGGGATAGTAAACTACCTGTTCCGGTCATATATGACAGGGTATACTGGTGAACCCTCAATTATATACAAGAACTTCTTCAATTTCAAATCTTTCTGTCAAACAATGCAACAGATGTATGATTACAACTCACAAAACCATAATCAATAAACTAGTGAATACATCAAAACAGAATTGGCTGTTCAGGACCAGCTCATGTCAAGAAATTTATGTCTATCAGTAAAAAAAACATATGTACTATAATCAAGTATAGGACTCACCTTATAAAATTCCATTAGCTCATCAGCCAAGAAGTTCCTCGTCTGAGAAGTTGGAGATTCAAAAAATTCAGCTTACTATATGAAAAGGAAGTCTAAAACATTAAGCGTGCAGGTTTAGATAATTAACAAAAATGGAATGGCTCTAGTCTTAGTCTACAAGTGATTTTAAGTACATAAATATTTCAATCTGTGAAGAACAGGGAACTGGAAAGTATTTTTGTTTATTAAGTACTAATAAGTACTACTCCCATAACACACTTCTGATGTACAATTTAACTATGTATCAATTGTTATGAAGATCAGTGTACCTAGGTGGTAACCTTCTAATGCCAACAGTTACATTGAAAGAATTAACAAATTAAATATCACCAAGTTTGAGTCCTTAGATCATTTGTGAAAATGATAGCTAGATTCAACAAACTTTCAAAGAAATAAATATGAATACCTGTTTTAATGGAATGAAATTTATATCTTTTGGTGCTAATGCCTGAAAATCACACAGAAATAATAGACTAAATGTCAATTCATGTCCAATGACTTAAGTATAATCTGAAGAGCTCGGAGCAAGCTGCAAACTGTACCATAGTTCTTCTGTTTGAAATTGGAAATAAACCAAAAAGGGTAAATAACCAGTCAAAGTAGCAACCTAAAAATCTAATAGAGCAAGGTCATAACGGAAAAAGCAGTAACTCCCATGGGTACTGCGAAAAATACAAGTATTAACTTATACCTCATATGTAAAAGGGCCTTCTATTGTATCCAAATCATGTGTGCCAATTGCAACCAAGGTTCTTCTCTTATATAGATGCAATAAAAAGAAAAGGAAATAAGAAACCAAATAAGTGAAGTTCAGGATCCAAAAAGAACATATGAAAAGCAGCGATGGTAATTTTTTTACAGAAAATGTTACTGTAGGCATGCCAAAGAGCACCTGATAGAGTTTCTTTTATCAAAAAAAGGAACCAGTTGAGAAGTACTAATCTTTTAAGTCTCAAATAAGATAGCTTTACCGGCAAATATTCTGATGAAGTCGATCTTGAAGTTCAATGAAGCTATTATATCGAGCTTCATCAAATGTAACACCCCTTAGAACAGCGCACACGACATATGGGCGGATTTGAGATGTCTGTATTGAAAGAAAAATGAATAATCAAGCAGCAACCAACAAAGAAAATGATAAATAAATAAATAAATAAATATATAAAAGTTTGATTAAAGTGAAACAAAGTAGTTCTATGCAGTTCGAACCTCTGGTTTTACATGCATTTTGAGCATAGATTCCTTGCTGATGTTTGCAACAGTATAAGTGGGTATTGGATCAACCCCGGCAAATATCCGCAGAGCTTGTGACAATCCCTCGAGGCAAAGTAAATCATATCTGTCATATAAATTAATTCAGGAGAAGATAACTCTGTCACTAACTTTTTCAAATTATAGGAAATTTTGCAAATTCGAACCCATTGAAATTGATCACACTTCAGTAAGCTACTCCACTAGCACAGACTATGAAATTCCCTTACAAAAACTGGAAATTAACTCATTCAACAATCTAACTAGACCTACATTAACGTCATCAGCTGTAGTTATAAAAAATACCTATTAGCTGGAACTTCAATTTTGTAAATGACTTCCTCATCTTCGGACGGTTCCTCTTCTTCCAGATGCTTCTCTTTCCGTATAATTGCCTTCTCCGTCGTCTGGTTTCACATTAATCCGAACAAAAAAAATCATCAAAACATAAAAATAAATACTACAGCTCCAGCTTTCTCAAATTTGACTCATAATAATCAAAATTTATACACACCACGTCATCGAGCTCGATTCCGAACTGGAAGCACAAGTCTTCAAAGTCTTCTTGAGCTTCATCACATCCAGAAACGAGAAATAAATCAGATTTCACTAGCCTCAACGAGCTTACACAGGTATAACTACAGACGTAAATGGAGAGATAAAGTAAACTTCATTACTGTAGGTGCGTCCTAGAGCTGCGAACAGGCGATCTCGCCCTACGCTGACGGTAGGCATGGTGTTTCGAGGCGGCGATTGAATCTCTTCCAACTCTTTCAACGTTGTGAAATTTTGGTATTATCTATTGGGCTTTTGATAGTTTGGGCTTTTTTTTTCTTATTGGCCTTTTCAGTAAAACGGGCCCTCGTTTCGGGCTTCATTCGTTACGCCAATTAAATATGAAAAGTTAATTGGGAGAATAAAAATATCCTTCAATAGAGAATTGATAGGATATTGGCCCAAGGTCAAACTCAATTATCAGGCCCAAGCTACCGAGGTCAAGCCCAAACAAAGAATACCGGCCCATCAGCCTCGGTCCAACGATCTCGGCCCAACAATGTCAGCCCAATAGGTGACCTACAGCCATCAGCGCCCAAGAAGCCCGAAAAAAAACATGGATATGCTCGGACCACTTAAAGATAAATATGAGGAATCACAGTAAAACTCAAAGACGAATC
Organism: Salvia sclarea; assembly: GCA_036873715.1. Classification (NCBI taxonomy): domain Eukaryota; kingdom Viridiplantae; phylum Streptophyta; class Magnoliopsida; order Lamiales; family Lamiaceae; genus Salvia; species Salvia sclarea. The sequence continues at coordinate 13,229 of JAYJMF010306683.1, forward strand.
CTACTAGGAGAAGAAGTCGAATCCTACTAGAAGGAGACCTCGCGATGGGATCTAATTCCTCAAAGCACTCGGTCTCCTCACCTATAAATAGAGGCTAAAGCCATAGAA
>JAYJMF010306794.1:0-13336 GCA_036873715.1 Salvia sclarea
TCGACCCGTGATACTTGCCACTTGCGGAACCAAGTGTATTAAGTCGCGGAATTATAAATTTATCATTGGCCGAGGCGGAGCTTCCCAACGACGAGTTCACGCCCCGCCAATCATCTAAACATTTAAAAAGATGATTCTATATACAACAAGGTTCAAAGCTTGAGATTTAAATAATAATTATCTCTTATCATTTTCGGGCACCCTTATAAATGTAACACTAAAAATGTATTTTACCTGTTATGGCCCACCCATTTGAATCGGCCCATTAACCCATTCTTACGTGCAATAATTTTCACATGCTCCCCTCCCACCCAGTAAGATTCCTGCTAGGTCTTCCCCTTGACTAGCTACTATAAATAAGGCAGGTACAGCCACCTTTGTTGGACTCTCTCTCACTCTCTCCTCGGTCTTCTCTCCTCCAATCCTCCCCCATTTTCGAGGCGAGTCGACCGCAGGCAGGTAAACACCCCCCCACCAATTTTCTCAACACACTCGCCATTTTCTTAATCTATTTTTGAGGTTTCCATTTTATGTGGGTTAAGCGTGATTTGCGTCTTTGTATGATCTGGAAAACTTCTCTTCCCCTGTTTTTTCTCAGTAGCATTTGAATTTTCCTCTATTTGTTTCTGCCTTTAGTATTTAAGTCTGCACTCGGTTGATGCTGTTTAGATCCGAATGAAACTTGCATAGTGCTACTAGTTTCTGTAAAACTTACTATTATTATAGCGAAAGGTATGAACTCGTCTAGATCTGAAAAAACTAGATCTGAATATGATCACACGTAGATCTGTTCATGTATATAAACATGTATGCTAAACTGCGCTTGTATGAGTTTTATGATATTAGTTTTGTATTAGGCTTTTATTTCAGATCTAGTTGGATTGAGCTTGTTCTATTTGTTTAAGGATATAATATTTATTGAACCTGCAGGATCACATTTGTATTTGTATTATTTTGTTTTAGGTATGTGTTTTGTGATTAGAATTTCTATGATTTAGACCGTTACTGTTACTGCAAATTGGAATATTTTCGTATGTCTGTTTCAGTAATTCATGTCAAGAAAACTAATCATTGACTTTGATACTCAATTGGTTTTTGAATAGAGTAGCTATCAAATCAGTGATATGATTAGTGGTTATTAATTAAGGGTGATTTACTATTTGATCAATCAATTATAACACTAGGATTTTGATGGTGACATGTTGTATTGACTTAACATTGTTGATCATCAGATGGATGAGTTAGTGGAAATATATGTAATTGTAATATTGGATGCATAAATTGTCTGTGTTTATGCTATAACATATCACTGTTAAATTGATTATTAATACTCTTTCATCTTGGAACTTGTAGATAGCATGGCAGATCAGAACCAATTCCCAACTATTTCCCAGAAGGTGGCTAACCAGCTCCATCTGGGATCCAGCATCTCACAAGTTCGCTATGGAGGGGTCCCACAACCTGCATATCAGAGGAGATTTGCTTACGGCAATTACACAAACCAAGGATTCCAATATCCTAAGACCTGCGGAGCAACTCAGGATCTATCATTGATCTCTTCGAATGTTTCGCCAGTGTTTGCTCAGGCTCCCTCAGAGAAAGGCCTTGCTGGCTTTGCAATTGACTTTCTCATGGGAGGAGTTTCCGCTGCTGTGTCGAAAACAGCTGCTGCTCCTATCGAGCGTGTGAAGCTGTTGATCCAAAACCAAGATGAGATGCTCAAGGCCGGCCGACTTTCTGAGCCATACAAGGGAATTGGAGAGTGTTTCAGCAGAACAATTAAGGAAGAAGGGTTTGGATCACTATGGAGAGGAAACACTGCTAATGTCATCCGTTATTTCCCCACTCAGGTCCGCCTAATTTTCCACTAAGACACATTGCATGTTTCATTAAATATACTTCTATGATGCTAACTCATGGTTGTTGCGTATTCAACAGGCCTTGAACTTTGCGTTCAAGGATTACTTTAAGAGGCTGTTCAACTTCAAGAAGGAACGTGATGGTTACTGGAAATGGTTTGCTGGCAACCTTGGCTCCGGTGGTGCTGCTGGTGCCTCCTCCCTTCTGTTTGTCTACTCCTTGGATTACGCTCGTACCCGTCTTGCCAATGATGCCAAGGCTGCAAAGAAAGGAGGTGAGAGGCAATTCAACGGTTTGGTCGATGTCTACAAGAAGACCCTCAAGTCTGATGGTTTGGCTGGTCTGTACCGTGGATTCAACATCTCTTGTGTTGGTATCATTGTATACCGTGGTCTGTACTTCGGTATGTACGACTCTCTGAAGCCAGTTGTCCTTACTGGATCTATGCAGGTCTGTATCATCTCTTTCCTTTATAGATTTCCTTAGCATCCATTCACAGTGCTATCTATAACTGAAATAAAACTCGTGCTTTTGATGATTACAGGATAGTTTCTTTGCTAGCTTTGCCCTAGGTTGGCTCATTACCAACGGTGCTGGTCTTGCCTCCTACCCGATTGACACTGTTCGTAGAAGAATGATGATGACGTCGGGTGAGGCTGTTAAGTACAAGAGCTCGATGGATGCCTTCACCCAGATCCTCAAGAACGAGGGTGCCAAGTCCTTGTTCAAGGGTGCCGGTGCTAACATCCTCCGTGCCGTTGCTGGTGCTGGTGTCCTCGCAGGTTATGACAAGCTTCAGGTGATCGTTTTCGGAAAGAAATATGGCTCTGGAGGTGCTTAAATACGTGCTGCTTTTTTTTGGACAGAGATGGCGATGATAATATCCCTTTTTGTTGTTTAGTTTGAGACAGTGACAACTTTATTCAAGTATGATGGCGATGATAAAAATATCTTTTGGTTATTTAGTTTGAGAGCTACATTGGCGAAGATAGTCCCTTTTTTGTTATTTAATTTGAGAATTGGCTCTCTTGTTTTAGTATTTTGGTGTTATTTATTGAAATCATATATTCTACTAATGTTATATGTTTGGGGTTAGAAGAGTTTGTGCATTTGCTAGTATTATTTATTACATCCCTTATAGCGTTCAAAATGTTCAATTTGGGCTGGTTCTGTTTAAAATGTTTCATTACTTTAATCTTCTCTAAAATACTTATTGCCCAAATGAAATGGGATGTAACCATCAAAGGTTCAACACCTTTGGTAAAAGAAATCAGTACAATATGTTTTAATTCATTTATTATCACGAGAACAAGAGTTTCTTTTAATTGCTCCCCCTCTTCTTGAGTGACGCAAGGAATCAAGAATTTCACCTTCTCATGTTGCAGGCTTGCAGCATATATGATGACACAGCAAGAGCATATATGTGCATGTATAATTGTATATATGTAGGTCATTTGCAAGCATTTATCGTAGTTTACTTTATTTTATTAACAAAGGTCATTTGTACATTTTTATTTTTAGCATTGGGAATGACGACTAGCTAGTCGGAACACTACTTAAAGGATGACTTTAAATTAACCTTCCTAGCTCCTATCCTCCTCTAATTTGAAATAATATTATCCCTCTGTCTCATTCTTCTTGTCCCATTTTCTCGTTTTCCTTATTGGACCGTTTCATTCTTGTTGTCTCATTTCTTTTTTCGACAAAAAGTATGTGGATTCCATGTGTACCGCACCATTTCACACTCATTAATTCTACTTTCTTAATCTCCGCGCCCAAAAAAATGGAACAAGAAAAATGAGACAAAAGGAGTAACGCAAGTGACTAACCATATAAATTTAAGATGTAAGCAAGGAAAACGTAATTTTGAAATACATCTAAAACTATTTACATTCATAAATTAAAAAGAATTGCAAACTTTTACTAACACTACATACAAAATAGATTATGTACTGAATAAATAAATAATAACTGAGCTAGTTATTATCACTCAAAGTATCAAAACTATCATTTTATTTATCCAACAAAAAGAAAATATAATATTTAGCAACTTGTGAAGGAGAAATCGCGAAACCGAGAAATTTGATTTAAAGACGTCGGCATCTACTTGAGTGGCCCAAAAGAGATGATATGATAAATATTTTTGCAACCATATTAATAGTAAACGACCGACATACATAACCCAAACTTCATTTAAGACGGTATCCATCCACACGTGCCTACAAAATATGCTCTATATCGGATGGTTCATACATTTTTTTTCATAGAATTATAAGTAGAATATCATAATAAATTAAAATTAAAGATGAGATCTGAACAAAGAATTTCACAAATGAAAATTGTTAGGTACCTCAATTTAACTGTTTGAGCTGTATCTCTTCAACATCGAATGCTTCGTACGTGAAATCTCATATTCTAATTTATTGTGTTGGGACTTGATCTATAAAAAATGGGCAATTGAGACAATACAATATTTAGATTAATCGTTATTTCGATTTTTTTTTTGTATTTTGTTTTTTAGCAATTAATGTAGTCAAATAGAAAATAGACGATCATCTTTTTGTATGGAAAATGTTTGGTGAACCAAATCTTACTCTTCTCTAATCTCTATATAGAAATATATTAAGACTGGGATGAAATTTATTTATTTTATTATTGGTATATATCATTAAAATTCATAACTACGTCGTCCATGGCCATGGGAATGTGGGATAGTTAATAAAAAATAAAGATAAAAACTCATCTGCACGGCAGCATAGAATAGAAGTGTTCTCGAGAATGTACAATCAACAATATCTTCATATTTAATCAAAGGACCAAAAAAATACTTTGTCCCAATCTCCAAGTCTTAGTTTCAAGATCTGACATAGGAATCCGGTAATAGCTTATGATTAACTAATTTTAGCAGATAAATAGCAGCAAAAATCTCACATCCACGTGTCCCAACCACAAATATCTTCACTCTCCCATTCAACATTTCTGATTCAATTTTACACATCACATCACTTTGTGGAGCTCTGGATTGAGAATTTCTGCAATTCAGTCATTGCAAATTGTTGCAATGGACTACCCATGTACGCTACCATGCAAATTCACTTCTACTTCAAGTGTCGTTGCTTCAAGAAGTAATCTTAGATGCCCTCCAAATAGTACCCCATCAAAATCCTTCTCCAAGAGAGCTGGGATTCTTGCTCCAGATGGAAAAGTTCTTGGCTTGTTTCCGGTTAGACCTCTCAGAAGGGGGGATTCTGCTAAAATGACTGTTTCTGCCGTTTCTTCGGTTGAAACCAGGTATAAAAAGTTAACTTTTCAGATGTTCTTTAACTTTCTCTAGACTAATTTTGGGGCTTTTTAGCTGAATATATGAGATGTGGTGATTAAAGGGGTCTGTTTATGTGTGTGTCTGTGTGTGTTTGTTTTGGGGGGAGCTTATAAAGGTGTGTGGCTAGAGATTGTAAATCGATAAACTGATACTTTTCAATGTTGGGAGTAGTTTTTCTTGTAGATTGAATGATGATTTTGAAATTTTGATAGGTGATTTCTGTGAAAGATTGTAAACCAAATACAATGATATTTCAATGTTGGAGTAGTTTTTCTTGTAGATTGAATGATGATATGTTTGAATTTGGAAGGGTGATTTCTGTGAACAAATGTGGTGGAAGGGAATGACTTATGCTCTTTTTGCTATTTCCGTTGCTTTAATGGGGGTCTATAGGGATGGAATGAAGGAGGAAAGGCAGTCTAAGAAGTCGGGTGGTGATAAGGTGAGACTGAAGCTTAGGCTCGATCACCAAGTTTCGTTTGGGGAACATGTTGCAGTTTTGGGGTCTGCCAAAGAGTTTGGCTCGTGGAAGAAGGAGGTGATGATGACGTGGACAGAGAATGGATGGGTTTGTAGTATGGATTTGAAGAGCCCCGAAGAGGCCGTGGAGTATAAGTTTGTGATAGTGGGCCAGGATAAGAAGTTGATATGGGAACATGGTGATAACCGGGTTTTGAAGATTACAGAGAAAGGGAATTTTAGTGTCGTTTGTAAGTGGGGCGAGACTACAGAGGAGGTGAAGCTACTGCCTTGGGAGGGGGAAGGAGAGCAAGAAGTGGAAGCGAAAGGGCCTGAGAATGGGAAGAGTGTTGCTTCTGCAGTGGAAGAGGGTGTGACGGGTAGTTCATTTGTGGACCAGTGGCAGGGGAAGAGTGTTTCGTTTCATCGTTCACAGGACAACCTGGATGGAGAAAAGAAAATACGGTGGGAGACTTCAGGTCTTGAAGGGATTTCTCTGAAATTGGTAGAAGGTGATCGCAGTGGACGAAACTGGTGGCGCAAGGTATGAATAATGTTGCCTTTTTAAAAGAACAGAATGAATTTATCGTGATGATAGAACTTACAATGATGAAGTTGCATTAGTTTGCCAATGCACAATAAGTTGTATTGTTTTACGAAGAAGCAAAAATAAAATCTGGGGAATATATGCCAATGTAAGAAGTACCTAGAGCTTATGAATTCTTGTGGATTTATATTAGTAAATTATATAAATCTGGTGATTTCAAGATATATCTGTGTTATCGGGTCATATGTAGTATGAAAATGGTGATAGCATGGACTGTCATGCTGATGAGCATGCCATTTTCATTTCTATATGTAAGTTCTCTGTAATTTATAGAGTCAATTTTGTTAGTTGCAGTTATGAGCTATGTGTCAGATAGCACTAATCAAAATAAAAGTTGTAGACAATATGTAAACTGCATAATTTGTGGTATCCATATGTGACCTATTATTTTGTACATTTCCTGAATTTCTAGTCAATAATGTTTTCCTGCATTTTTCTGTTGCAAAGCTCGAAGTTGTTCGAGAGCTCGTGGCTGAAAATGTGGACAGCGAAAAGCGCTTGGAAGCTCTTACATATGCAGCAATATATCTGAAGGTATTACAACTTATTAGTTATTGATTTGCTTGATTATGGATTAGTTAGCTGATGTCCTTATCAGATGATATTGTCTTTATGCAGTGGATAAACACAGGTCAGATTCCTTGCTTCGAAGATGGTGGTCATCACAGACCAAACAGGCACGCCGAGATTTCCAGGCTTATATTTCGCGACCTCGAAAGAATCTCGAGCAGGAAAGACACCTCACTTCAGGTCAATTTCTTTTAATTGTTACGTTATGTAGTTTGTTTAGGGTTCTGATGTTGATGTGTTTTATATCTATTAAAATGCAGGAGCTTCTAGTTATCCGCAAGATTCATCCTTGCTTACCATCTTTCAAGGCAGAGTTCACTGCATCTGTGCCCCTAACGAGGATTCGAGATATTGCTCACAGGAACGACATCCCTCATGACCTCAAGGTAGATAAGTAATTTCATTATAATAATTTATTCTTCAGTGAAATCGGGCGAGTAATTGATGTAGCATTATCAACACTCCAGCAAGAAATCAAACATACAATACAAAACAAGCTTCATAGATGCGCTGGCCCCGAGGATTTAGTAGCCACGGAAGCAATGCTTGCTAGAATTATGAAGAACCCCGGACAATATAATGACGCTTTTGTTCAGCAATTCAAGATATTCCATCAAGAGCTTAAAGATTTTTTCAATGCTGGAAGGTAATTGCTTTAAGATTTATGTTAATTCTTTTCATAAATCATTAAATTCCATGAAAATTAACTGAAAAGCAACAAGCTTTTCGTTCTTTAAGAGAGAGAGGCTATTAACTATTAACTGGAAACTGCATCTAGATAGACCTAGTTTAAGTCTAACCTCGAGTTTCCCACAATGCTATTATAACATTTTGGACAATTTTTTTCATCAATATGTGTTGCTATCAAGTGCATATACAGTCGATGATAGAATTTATGGTTAAATGTCAGTAAGTAACTTTCTGATGCCAAGCTTTTTATTCGCAATTGAAGTCTGGAAGAGCAGCTTGAATCAATCAAAGATTCACTTGGACAGAGCTCAGCCCTACCTCAGTTTTTAGAGACAAAACAGGTATCAATGCTATGTAGTTCTTATTTGTTAAAGAGGTTAGTACATATTCATCTTGAAAATTTGTGAATTTATTGTTTCCCGAACAACAGCAGGTATATGATTATCATGTAGTCATTTACACTTAATAACAATGTGATCAGAAAATTTTGGCTCTTGGATAACTTCATTACTATATTATCATCACATAATCAGCTAAATTAACAACCATGTGATCAGAAAATTATTTTGTAGGCTGATGCTTTATTGTGCATATATACTTCATAAGTCATATTTTAAGATCGAGAAACAGGTGCTTGAGTCCTAATTATAAGATATCGAGTGTAAGGTGCCAATCACATCATATCCAAGTTTCTCCAAACTATTACCTCTGTCCCCGAACAAGTATCCCATTTCAGAATTGTATGTTAAAATGATATCAAACTTCCCATTTTTCCCTAAACATCAGTGCAAATTCTTTACTTTTCCGGTTTTCCACGCAATAATTAAGGGTAATAAGTCCTTGGTAGACAAGTTTTTGTCGGATGGGGACACTTATTTGGGGACAGGCATATACTTTTTTCATCATTGCATAAGGTCTATGCTTATTTACACGTTTCATTGCCGAACTTTCTCCGAGATTCCACAATTGTCGCACTGATATGTCTAACGTTTTGTATCATCCTATCTGTGCGAATGTGATGGAATAACTACTGGCAATTCCTATCTTCAGGCACTGGATAATATGGGTACAAATGATCTTTCTAAAAGTGAAGGGATAATCGTATTGATGAAAACTATACAATCTCTGGACAATCTCCGCCAAGAAATCGCAAAGGGTCTCGATAGCGGGCTTCGAAATGATGCCCCTGACACTGCAATAGCAATGCGGCAAAAGGTGAAACTACCTACATATTCTGTAACCATTTATTTTTTCTTGCTGAGATGAAAACCAACGGAGTTAGTAAACGAACCTGTGCAACTGCAGTGGCGTCTGTGTGAGATCGGACTCGAAGACTATTCATTTGTTCTTCTAAGCAGGTACCGCCTTTACAATATACTTAATCATGTTTCCTTCCCAAAGTAAGTTCAATAATCAGTCGAGTGCTTTTATAGATTTGTCAACGTGCTTGAAGCTGTTGGTGGGGCCCAGTGGCTTGCGGAGAATGTAGAGCAAAAGAATGCTAGCTCTTGGAGCGAACCGCTTGGAGCTCTAGTCGCCAGCATCCATCAGTTAGGTCTATCTGGCTGGAAGCCCGAAGAGTGCAAAGCTATAGGAAACGAACTTATAGCTTGGCAAAAGAGAGGCCTTCTGGAAACTGAAGGTAGATCCTTTTCCTCTGTGAGTTCATAATGCCGGTCAACCAATTTCTCATGGGATGCTTGATAATTTGAAGGCAGCGAAAATGGTGCGAGAATTTGGGGTTTAAGGCTTAAAGCTACACTCGATAGAGCTAAGAGACTAACCGAAGAATACTCCGAGGCACTTCTTAATATATTCCCTGAAAGAGTTCAGGTAAATTAAACTTTTCCATCTTATTACTCCTTTGAAATTTCTGTTTCTGGAATCAATAGATTTGGATTTGATAATTGTGAATTTGTAGATTTACTCGATTTTTGGCCATGCAGAAATTAGGAAATGCCTTTGGGGTTCCCGATAACACTGTTAGGACGTATGCTGAAGCTGAGATTCGTGCAGGGTATGATACTCCAGTTTACCATTTAACTTTGTGGTTCTTTTCCTCGATATCGTGTGAATGATTGAGAAATCATTAGGGCCATCTAATTATCGGAAAAATGCAGTGTGATTTTTCAGGTTTCCAAATTGTGCACCCTTCTTTTGAAGGCTGTTAGGAATGTTCTTGGATCTCAGGGTTGGGATATTCTTGTACCGGGAGATGCTGTCGGAACCCTCATCCAGGTATTCTATCTCATTCCTTACGGTGCAAATATAAATTACATGGTTTTAGTCCTTCATGCAACTGGTTTACAGGTGGAGAGCATCGTTCCTGGGTCGATACCATCGTCTGTAACAGGACCGGTTATTCTAGTCGTGAACAAAGCTGATGGGGATGAAGAGGTTATTTTCTCTCTATATACTTGTTAATGGTGGAAGTATGAATTGCTGATGATTGATGTGCATTTTGTTAGTCGATTGTTTAAGGTGAAATCAAATTCTGTCAACTGGGTTCCAGGTAACAGCTGCCGGAGCTAATATTACCGGAGTCATCCTTCTGCAGGAGCTGCCTCATTTATCGCATCTCGGTGTCCGAGCTCGGCAAGCAAGTCTTGTTCCTTGTTTATATTATTTATTAATTTTTTAATGCAAACTGCGTGCATTGATTGTTATAATGATTTACAATGCATCTCTTGACTGCAGGAAAGGGTTGTTTTCGTGACTTGTGAAGATGATGAAAAAGTTTCTGATATCAGAAATCTTACTGGGAAATTTGTGAGGTTAGCTTACAACTTAACTTCGCTCTCTCGGCATGTTCGTGTCTTTCCTTAACCAACACTTTTTTCAGGTTGGAAGCTTCACCTGCAGGGGTCAGCTTAACTCAAACTTCAGCACAAAGCAGCAATGGTAACGTCCCGGCTGGAAATAAGCCAACCGATGTTTCGTCCAAGGCCGGAAACTCAGAACAAAACAGCACTTCCTCGGATATAGAGACAACCTCAGACATCAATAAGGTATGGAAATTATTCGAGATAACGAGATTAGTTCATTGCCAGTCCAATGTTCATGAGTTTTTAATGATGCCACTCAGGGTACGTCGTCTGGAGGTGTCATAGCGGTTGAGGATGCTACTATACAAGATTCCGGTGCCAAGGCTGCATCGTGTGGTCTCCTGGCTTCTTTGGCTGCCGCTTCTAATAAAGGTAGAGTAAATCAAGCTGATTCAACCTCTTTACTACGTGTGTGTGTGTGAAATGCGTCGCCATGTCGCTTGGTAGCTAGACGAGTAATATAAGCTTGTGGTACTCGACTTCTATAACAGGATGTTTACTTTGGATGATAGGCTAGATATATTCACAGTTTTAGTGATTCTTGATTCTTGAATGACAGTATATAATGAAGGAGGAGTTCCTGCTACGTTTAACGCCCCGAAGGGAGCAGTGATCCCGTTCCATTCCATGGAACTGGCCTTGGAGCGTAACGGGTCGATGGAGACCTACAACTCACTTCTCGGGAGCATTGAAACCGCTGAAATCGACGGAGAGCTCGACCGGCTATGTAACCAGCTGCAGGAGCTCATTTCCTGTTTAAGTCCTCCAAAAGAAACAATCGAAAGCATATCGAAACTTTTCCCGGATAGCGCGCGGCTGATAGTCCGTTCGAGTGCCAATGTCGAGGACTTAGCTGGGATGTCAGCTGCGGGGTTGTACGAGTCGATCCCCAATGTCAGCCCATCTAATCCGATCGTCTTCGGACACGCCGTTGGCCGCGTCTGGGCGTCACTCTACACCCGCAGAGCCGTGCTGAGCCGCCGAGCCGCCGGCGTGCCACAGGACCAAGCCGTGATGGCGGTGCTGGTGCAGGAAATGCTCTCGCCGGACCTCTCGTTCGTGCTCCACACGGTCAGCCCGACGGATAAGAACGAGGATGTGGTTGAGGCAGAGGTCGCCCCGGGGCTTGGGGAGACCCTAGCTTCGGGCACGAGAGGCACGCCGTGGAGGCTCGCTGCCGGGAAGTTCGACGGGGCGGTGCAGACGTTGGCCTTCGCCAACTTCAGCGAGGAGATGGTGGTGCGCAGCGGCGGCCCCGCTGACGGGGAAGTCATACAGCTGACTGTAGACTACAGCAAGAAACCATTGACCATTGATCCCAGCTTCCGGCAGCAGCTCGGGCGGAGGCTCGGGGCCATCGGGTTCTTCCTCGAGCAGAAGTTCAACGGGCCGCAGGACGTGGAAGGGTGTTTGGTCGGGAAAGATATCTACATCGTGCAGACGCGTCCGCAGCCGCTCTAAGGGCCGTTGGATCGGGCGCTCGTATATCATCAATGCTCGTCACGTGTACAGTCGACAAGGCATGGTAGAGGGTATAAGAGGAAAAATGCTTGAATGAAGAATAAATGTGAGATGGAAATTAGTAGAAAAACTTCATCTATTTGAAGGGGCGATTTCCATGGCAAGAGCAATACTTTATATGTTTGTTTCAAATAAAATTTACTTCTTGGAAAGTATACCGCTCCTACTTTGAAAGGTACATTGAAATAAATGACAACTGTCTCGTGTTACTATATCTTCGACCATCGGAGCATGTTATATACATGTATGTATTAGGATATTCGCAGCAGCAAGCTCCACCCGGAGTTCACTGTCACTTTTTTAAGCTCTGTAAGTTTCTGTCATTTTTTTTCTACAGCAGCAAGCTCCATTCTTGAAGCTCTCTAGTTTAATTTTTATTTTTTTAATTGTAATTCACAATATTTTAAAAGTGATAATTTTATTTCATAAAATTAAGAAACATTAAATTAGAATTAAAAAAATACACTAGAATTAAAATTAAAAAAAAAACACTAGAATTTAAAAAAAAAAAAACTACACTAAATCCAACCATTCTTCGCCTTGATCATCGCCACATACTCCTCGTGATGGAGGTGTCTATCATCAGGATGGGGTAAGCGTTGATCATGTTAAATAAGTCAACGACGTCTTGCATTGCGGCAGTGGCCTTATCGAGTTTCATCGCGTGGAGTTCAGCTGCGGCGAGATGCGTTGCGCTCGTTTCTGAGTCCATGGACGATGACGAGCCGACCATCCTTTTCCCCTTCGCAGCGTCTCTATGACGGCGTGCTCCGACCACTCTCTGAGGCCGAAGTGGTGTAGGATCCATCTTCCCTCGTCTTCGTTCTCTTCGTTGCTTCATCGAGTTTAAACTTGGCAGAGAAGACGGCAGCGAACTTAGGAGTATCCTTCACTACCTGCCACGTCTCGAAATGCTTGAATAGGGCGCATTTCATTCTTTGCCACTCATTGAGAACTCGAGACAACACGTCGACCTCGCTCTCGCTGCTCCCCATCTTTCATCTCACACCCCTTGTAGAGTTGTTGGAATTCCGCCAACAGATTCTTCACTCGATCCTAATGAGTGCGGAGCATTTGCTCATTGCGTTCCGGCATCCAGTCCGGCTTGATTGCTGCATAGGCTTCCTTGATGCGTTGCCAATAGGAGGACTTCTTTTGGGCGTTGCAGACGTTCGGGTCATGGCTAGAGTCGACCCAAGCTCGAGCCAAGGCTTCGGTAAGCGCCTCGGTGTAGCCCAACGCCGCCGCCGCCTGCCCACCACCGCGGCCGCCGCCGCCTTTCCCCTTTCTAGTCGTCGAGGCCGCCGGTGACATTGCCGGCGGTGATCGTCGTCGCTCAAATTCACGGGGCTCGGGTAATTTTTTCCAAATATTTCTGGGGGGGGGAGTATGGCCGGTAGGATGGCGAATTTTGGTTGGGATCCATTTTTTGGAAAAAAGAGTATGAGAATTGAGAAAGAAAATGAAGATGAAGATGAAAAT
>JAYJMF010307013.1:0-13336 GCA_036873715.1 Salvia sclarea
AAACTTTCGAACGCCCTTTGAGAGATGTCATCCCGCTGGAACTTAGACCCATTCCTTAGTATTTTGCAGAAAGGAAGGCTCTTATCGGCGGATCTGGATATGAACCGGCTTAGGGCAGTGATGCGACCATTCAATTGTTGTATCTCTTTGATGCTTCTTGGGGCTTCCATATCCAAGATTGCTTTGACCTTTTCTTTATTGACTTCAATTCCCCGGGGTATCACCTCGTACCCGAGGAAACGTCCTGATTTGACTCCGAAAACATATTTAGCCGGGTTTAGCATTAACCCATACTTCTTTATGACCCGAAATGCTTCCTCAAGATCCGCTGCATGGGTGGTGGCTACAATGCTTTTAACCATCATATCGTCGATGTATACCGCCATATTATTCCCAATCTGGTCTTTAAATATAAGATCTATCATTCGTTGATATGTCGCCCCGGCATTTTTCAATCCAAAAGGCATACTCACATACCCGTATACCCCACAACAGACAGCAAAAGCTGTCTTAGGTATGTCCTCTTCACACATCTTGATCTGGTAATAGCCTTGATATGCATCCATCATCCATAGGAGCTGGCATTCCGAGGTGGAGTCCACTAACTGATCTATCCGGGGTAATGGGTAGTGGTCTTTAGGGCATGCAGCATTCAAATCGCGGAAGTCAATACACATCCTCCATTTTTTGTCTTTCTTTTCGACCATTACAGCATTGGATACCCAGATCGGGTATTGTACTTCTCAGATATGGCCCGCCTTGAGGAGCTCGGAGACCTGCTCTTTTATGGCCTTGTCCTTTTCCTCGCTGAATTGTCTCACTCTTTGTTTGACAGGTCTGACTTCCGGGTCCTCACTTAGCCTATGTTCAGCGATCTTTCTGTCTATCCTTTTAAAATCAGATGTACTAAAAGCAAAGATTTCCGCGCAATGATATCATCCTGGACCTCTGGTTCTAAATCCACCCCGATCTTGGTAGTAAATCCCGTTTTGTCGGAAAATAATTCAACATTGACGGACTTGTCAGGAGTTGTGACCATCGGAGGGCGATCAACTTCTTGTTGTGCTTCTGTGAGTAAAAATAGTTCAGCTCGATTGGAAGTTCCCATATCCCACTGTTTTTGTCGTTTTCTCAAGTCTGGACCTTTTGTTCCTCTGGCGGTATTGGTTTCCTTTCGACCCGTCATAGACTTGACATAGCATTCCTTGGATGACAGCTGGCTTCCGTATACTTCGTCGATTCTCTTGCCCCCGATTAGGAATTTCATTTTCAGGTGAATCATGGACACGACCGCTTTGAAAACAGCCAGAGCCGGCCGGCCCAAGATCCCATTATAAGCAGTATTGGACAGTTCCATGATTATGAAGCGAACCATCCGGATCTTGCTCATACTTGGGCTTCCAAGCGTCAACGGTAACTCGACCACGCCCAAAGGCATAACTGCTTCCCCGGAGAATCCATATAGCGGTCCTTCCGGTGGTTCCAACTTAGCGTCAATTCCCATCGCTTTAAGGCAATCCCAATATAGAATATTCACTGCGCTCCCTGTATTGACAAAGAGACGGTGCACGACACAACTGGCCACTTCTGTGGTGCACACTAAGGCATCAGAGTGCGGGAAAGCCAGATCCCTTTTGTCACCGGGTCCGAATGATATTTCTATCTCGTCTTCGTTATCCAATTCCATCGACATAACTCGATGATGGCATGTTTTTACAGCTTCAATGACTCTTTTTCTGGACCGATTTGAATTACCATCGACCTCTCCCCCGATTATCATGTGAATTTCCCTTCTACCCAGCGGCGGTGGAGGCGGGGGAGCACGGTGCTTGTCTCCCCGATCTCTGCGCACGATCCGATTTCCAGCTTCATTTAGATAAAGCACCTGCCTCCGATCATTAGGTCCGGGATGTTTCTCTGTACGAAACCGGGGATGACCCCATTTCGCGCCAAGCTGTCTATCACATTCTTAAGGTGGCGGCATGTTTCGGTTGGATGGCCATACTTGTTATGGAATAAACAAAGCTCCTGACTCGGTTCCCCCCCCAGTTGTGGCCCTTTGTAAGAGAAGGGCAAGACGAAGAACGGTTCACCCTTTAGTGAATGATAGATGGCCGTCACAGATCTGTTAAGGGGAAGATAGTTTCTCTCTTCTGCCATCAGGCCCCTGTGGGGATCGCAGCGACCCTGAGGTACTATGGCCTTGGGAGGGTTCCCGGGCTCTCGGTTTGCGACCTGATTAGTCGAAGGTGAGGGCGGTATTCATCCATGTAGGTCATCCTGGGGGGCGGACCCCGAGGTGGAAATCTCTCCCGACCATTGTCGCTATCTTTTTTTAGTTTGTTCTTTTCCTTCTTAGCGCGTCTCGCGGCTTTAGCCTCTTTTAGCTGCATGAAACCGGGTAGCCGGGATAATAACTCCTCATAACTGGCCAGCGGGCTAATGTTTATAGACTCCCACAAGGGACCTTGTTTCAAATAGCGGGCAAAAGCGTTACTCTTGAATTTTGAGTCCACTTCGAGGATTTCCAGGGACACGGCATTGAATCTGGCCACATATTCCCTCAGCGTCTCGCTTAGTCCTTGTTCCAGATCTAGCAAAGCCATATGATTTTTCATAGCCTTTCGCGAGCTCGCGAACTGTTGCATGAAGACATTGTACAAATCCTCGAAGCAGTGTATGGAATTTTCCTCTAACATTTGGAACCATTGTTGAGCGGCCCTTGCTAAAGTGGCAGAGAAAGCACGGCACTTGACACCCTCAGAGTATTGATGGAGCGTTAAAAACCCTTCAAACCGAGACATGTGGACGGTAGGATCTGCCGTCCCGTCATATTCGAGTGTGATAGACTTATAATGCGGGGGTATTGGATCGGCAAGGATCGCTTATGAGAACGGACTCCCTCGAAGTGGGGGTGGTGTCCAGATTGTGGAAATCCCCCTATCCGCGAAAACTCGTGCTTCCTGTTCCCTTTCTCGCTTTCCTTTCATTGGATTTTCGACTCGGTCATTCACTGTGATGGCTCTGGCAGTCACTTTTTTCACAGGGTTGGGAGTGGATTTTGCGGTCCCACGCTCGGCCCTCTAAAGAACTTCTTTCCGAAAACGGAGGTTTTTCTCATACCCCTCCACTTGTTATCTAATGAATGCTTCCCTTTGTGCCTCATTTTCAGTCAATTCGGCTTTTTTAGGTCGTCTCTCTATTTCTCTCAGATCTGAGGACGAGTTAGTATCTTCGGCCTCCTCAAAGTCCTGCGCAATTTTTGACTTGCAGGTTTGCCTCCCACAATCTTTCCCAGTATGGGCTTTTCCACCGTCTGAGCTAGCATGTCTCCTCCAAAAGTGGGGATCACAGTGATCCCATACCGCGCAAAGGTGCTAGCGAGACCCGGCCATGGTGTCATGCAGGGGATATTCGGGTTGGTCGAAGGAGGTGCAGTAGCCCACACTTGTCGTACCAGTTCTGTAGCCTCTTCTTCTATAAGCACAATTTACGAGTTCCTCGGTCCTTGGGTGATATTTTCCCTTTCTGGAGATTCGGATCTGTCGGATACGGACCCTACCACCTTGGTACCCGCCGGGGGGTCCACCATGAAATCTTTGTTCAAGTTGTGTATCGTGTTGTCTTCCATTCTTCCTGTGGTGAAAAAAACACCACAGTTAGACCTGTAATATTCTCGGATCCGAGACTTTATAACGATATTCGGCCGGTCTTGTCGAGGCCAATATCCGAGAACCACAGACAATATGGACACGTAAAAGAACCATTTAAATCACGTTTAGAGGAAAATTATGAGTTAATTTTTTGCGCTTATACGTTAATCTAGGATTTTTTTTCCATATGTCCATGTTATTACCATCATGAAATCACAGTAAAGACCATGTTTAAGCACTTCCAGAGCGAGATTAGGCACATAATCCCAATTAGGGAGCAGAATTAAGGCAAACAGAGGCACATACAAACACAAACAATCAATAAGGATCATGTAAATTGCAGGTCGAGGTCATGCAAGGACTTTAAACACATACTCAGGCAAGAGGGAGCCGGAAAAGGACACATCCGTATGCTTCTTCCCTAGGAGCGGCAGATCCGGCCATTTTGACGTCGGAACAATAACCAGCCTCTGAGGTCGGTCATCGCATCGAAGAAAAGGAGGATCGGGACCGGAAAAACCCTCACGTCTAGCTCGGGCCGTTTTTCCCACAGACGGCGCCAGTTAATGAGGTCCCATAGAACCCCATCATCGGAAAGATGGAAACACGGGCCGAAAGAGGGGAAGAGGACTACCAGGTTCCGCCGGATGGGGACCTTGACGGCGGAGACGCACGGTGATGGCTCGTCGAAGATCCACACTACCGAATGAGAAGAGGAGGAGGAAGAAGAAGAAGAAGAAGAAGAAGAAGAAGAAGAAGAAGAAGAAGAAGAAAGCGTATAAAGAATTGAATATGTTATAAAATGATTAAAATCCAACCCTATTACATGTAAAAATCCTACTATTTATAGACTATGGCAAAAGGGTAAAATAGTCACTTCCGGTCTTGGTCGTACGCGGGGTAAATCCGTCTTCACGAGTCCGCCGGCCGCCACGTGTGGGGGCATTCTTGTAACGTCGGGTATGGCTTGGGGAACAATCCTGCTGCGCGCCGTCTCGTACGTCTCTGCATTCGGGTAATCTTAAGAGAATATCCAGTGGTCCTCGGGCGTGTGGGAGTGCCACGTGGAGATATGTACAGACAATGGGTGCCTGGGTCCTTGGAAGAGCTGATCGAGGGGAGGGGCTTTGGGTATGCTGCGGTCTACTGCTAGACGTCGGGTCTTGATATTAAGGAGGTCCCGACCCTCCAAGACCTTCTAAGATCTGAGCTCCTAGAATGCTTTCTCAGTTTGGGGTATTGGACTTGGCTTTCTTGGGCCTTTTCTTTCCATCTTTTCCTCGTGCTTGATTGCCAACAGGTTGAGAGCCTTGGGCTGAGTTGATTTTACGCCTTCTGAACCTTTATCGGGTCATGTGGACAGGCGGTTCTTGAAGAACCTGGATCCTGGGAGTTCGAGGGTCTTCAGGGTATCCACTTTCAGTCTTTTGGGAGAGAAGGTGGTGAAACCTTCCTCATCACACGTTAAAATCTTTGCGTGCTTTATTTTCAATACAGTTTTTATCATTTTTTATTCCATATATTATTAATTAAATTGTCATCATCTACACACTTTTCTAGTATTTTAAAACATTCGGTTTCACTAAAGCTTTTTTTTTCTAAATATTGACTAATCAGTATTTGACATAGTGAAATCAGTTTTTCTATAACGGCAATTATGTAACCAACACGTTCTACACAAACATTAGTTATCAATCCAACTAACTGGTGGATTCCCCCATACACATGTACGTGTACCTCGAGGCTCAACATAAGAAAACACGTGCGTCTAATTTTTTTTATAAAAAAACACAATTTTAATCATTCATTAATAAAAAAATTAACAAATTATATTGATTTTCACTTTGGAGAATGATGTGCATTTCTATTTGATTATTCACGAGTAGAAATCCTCAACCTCATTTTCACATATAAAACTATGCTTTCTCTATTATAATGCTTTCCTTTTCTTTTCCTCGAAGAGCTGTTTTTATATATACTTTTTTATTGTGCATATTATATAATTTTTTTTATTAATATAATTATGTTTGGTTTTTAGCTCTTAGAATAAGGAGGATTTTGTGTGTGCGCGCACGTCAATTTACATGATCATCTAACATCTCCATCCCACCAATGATGTAAACGTACTTATCAATTTTAGTGGACATTATATTGATTTTTTTTTGGATTAGTTCTTAATTATTATCATGTAATGTTGGGTTTAAGTTCGATTAAAGTGAATTAATATGTCATGATGCCATCGACTCGTGTAATGTTCTTATCTCTACCAGGCTATATGTCTATTAAGCCTTATAGATGTAACGTTACGTACTTTTTTGGCTTGAGTTCTTGATAAGAATGATGAAGTGATGGACATTAAATAAGCATGTACGTCGAACTTAATTCCATTTCCGAATACGTATCTTCCTTTATCTTGCTTAATAGTAGTGTATATGTTACCTTCAATCAATAAATATAAAGTTGAGATTTATCTTGACAAGACTAGTTATGTGACATATAGTGCTACGTGACTACGAGAATTGAATTCCAAGAGCATAAAATAAACCTTCTTATTGACTGGACCAAAAAAACTTGGTTATGAAAAAGTTACGTGAAAATGTGGCGTCACGTTCGTTTATATTCGTTTCAGGTTTCACTCCCTCGCATTTAGACTCAATTGCTAAGTCTAATGCAGACAAAATTTCAAAGATCAATTGAACAAAAATTAAAAGACTAATTAGAAAAGGTGAAAATGTCAAATATTATCTATTTGATTATATATATTCCATATCATTTGATGGATCATTAATTGATCTCTGGCTAGCCAAAATATTAGGTGTTTTAGACCCATGCCCAAATCGCATGGTATACAAACTTTACTGGTAAAAAGTAACGACAAGTTGCACCATTACCATATCTAATTAGATTCTTAATTTCTAATATTTTGTTTTGTGTGACGAGAAAATCCACCGTTAACAGAGTTGGACAATACGTATACTTTAGTAAAAATAATGGAGTTCTTTTAATCAATTAGAGATTTAGAGGTACCCCTTGTGTAATAATAAAACTCTGAATATATCTATATATATACTGATATACACATACCGGAGATATCATGCATGGCATTTGCGTTAAGAGTTATATGAGCAATTTTGTATTTTAGATCTAGGCTTTTAGTATTAATCTTTTTTAAGTCCTATAGATTTTCTATTTTCTCAAAAAAAAAAAAAATCCGATATATCCTTCAACGTTTTCAATAAATTTTTGTCAAATTATTTTTCTAAAACCAACCCGGCCACTTCAATATTTCAACTTTTTCCACGAGAGGTATACCACCCTAGGAAATCTTCTGCAACAAGCTCCACTGATATATATCGTGTGTCGATAAGATGCGAATTTGAGATGGTTGGTCGAGCGCCCAATATTTTTTAATTATTATCAGATTAAGGTTGTTTTATATTTTCGTCATTTAATTTGTATATGTATACCCAAATTTATTTTTATATGCAAATGCAAGAATGTAATTCCCCGCAGCTCATTTGTAAAAGCGCTTATAGCACTTTCCCATGGGCACTGCTTCCTTCAGTTGTATACGATCTTGCATATAAGTTAATACGGGAGTCATATTTACCAAAATATTATAGATATACGTAATCATCAATAAAAAGATAACTACAATTTCCCACTTAATTTGAAGAGTTAGGGGTCGAGAGGAAAAGTTCCAACATTAGAGTCAAATTAATCAAGAAAATTTGTTTTGAATTATGGTATTCTTTTTTATCTAATACTATATATATATATATAACGTTCCAAAAGCATGATTTAGTTCATTTGCGGATATACAGTGAAATTACTCAGACATTTCACCTCTCCATTCTACATTTTACGACAGATTCATGAATATAATCGATAATGTATGCTATTTATGTTTCTTTTTTATTATTTAAACGTCACAATTATTTATAGGATAAATACATTGAACAGCATCTGGTGATTAAGTACCGAAATAATGAGCGAGGGAGAAGAAATGAGAGACATAAGTTATGGAAATGGTGTCATATCAAAAGAATCTTTAGAAGCTTTGAGGTTGATATGATATGATAAGAAACCATATGGAAATTTGATTCCACTTTATCCGACAAGTATATGTCTTGTGCCTTGTAGACTGTCACACCACAACATCTATAACTTGATATTCGAAAATCTAACTTTGTTTAGATTTTTGTGGGGTCTTAGTTGTCAATACGTTCGATTTTGGACAATAAAAATTTGGACTATTCAATCGTACTAGAATTTTTCAAGTTGGAAAATTTTGGTCCTAATTTTAAATCTTCGATTTTCAGGTTAGCATATCGCACTAGTTAATTCTTAAAGTGAGAATATGAAAATCATTTCAACCCTTCGATTATGATGATCTACAGTAAATGCATCACTTTGTTGAATGAATGCATCACCCAGGTTCGAATCTCATGAAAGGCCAAAATTCCATTTTTTTTAGTGTAGATGTTTTTCGTTGCGAATGCATTTGTGTTTTACTGCAAATGTATTCATTTTTACAACTCGCATGCACTCTATGTTATTTAAGTTTTTTACAAAAGCTCATCCCTACAATTAAATTATTTAAAATCTGATCAAGAATGTAATGTTATCAAGCCAAGGTATTTCTGGTTCCGATTGAAAAAAATGATCAATTAGTGGTATTTTGGTAAAATGTAGGATACGTTCGAACAATTATCCTTCCATTTTCCGCAACGGTCTGCAGTGAACAAATCAAGAAACCAAGTATTTTTTTCTGAGTGACTTTTTTTTTTTTCTTTTTTCTTTTCTTTGAGTTGTTAATAAAACCAATTTAAAGGTATGATGCATGGAGGCATGGCCCCAATACAAATTTAAGTTTGATGGGCCATGGTTTGAGCCCAGTTGGGCCCAATAATCAGAGCCAATTGATCAGTGAATCTGAAGTTAAGCAATCCAGTGAATAGGAGGAGAGGCATTTGCTGCCATTCTTCAAGAGAGAGGTTGTAAGAATGAAGAGTGATCTTGCTCAAGTGGAGAAAATGATGAAAATGTCAGCTTTGTTATTTGATTTAGCAATGAGCATGCCATGATATGTTCCCAATTTGAATAAAACCTAATTATGTCATTGTTTCTCTCTGCATTTTAACCATTTTTCAAATTCTGCGTTGCTGCTCTGCAAACCAAATCCTTGCTGATGGAAAAGTATTGACTTCTCCGTTGAGCTCGGATTCTTCTATCTGGGATCATCTACAACATAGATTGTGTGTGACTAGGGCTGTAAACGAACGGAGCTCGGTTCGAAAAAAGCTCGTTTGGAGCTCGATTGAATTATAAACGAGCCGAGCTCGAGCCTCATTTTGAGCTCGATAAAATTGTCGAGCCGAACTCGAGCTTTATGACGCTCAGCGAACACATTTTAGCAAAATACCACTAATTGATCAATCACCAACCAAAACAAGACAAATTATTGGCTTAATAGCATTAATTAATGCACTTCTTCAATCTCTTACTTCATTACATCATTTCACATCTAACCACGTTTCCTACATTTTACCAAAATGTCACTAACTAATTGATCAATCATCAATTAGTACCAGAAATACCTTGTCTTGATAATAAGAATGTAAAAGTTGATTTTGGTTTACTTAATGCAACACATGACAACATTCATGAACAGTTGGGATTTTGTTTCTTCTTATTGGACAGTGTATCAACCCCAAACCACCACTAAAATCATCTTGGCCCTGAAAGAAGTAAAGGAAATAATTGAGTTCCATCTTTACAACTAATAGCATCAGAGGTTGTGCTAATCAACGTGTCGTAATCGATCTCTCTCAGAACATCTGCAGCACCCTCCATCACCTTGATCACTGTAAACATAGAAGGTCTCTTCTCATGATCACTCTGTATGCACCAAGCTGATATCTTCATCATTTTCTCCACTTCTGCTGCATCACACCCTTCGTCTTCACAGCATTTATCCACAAGATCCAGCCACTGTCCCTCCTCGGCTTTCTTCATGAAAAGTGACAGCAAATATCTTTCCTCCTCTGGCCTTGATAGCTCGAAATTCTTCCTTCCGGTTAAAATTTCAAGAACCACAACTCCAAAGCTGTAGACATCTACTTTCTCTGTAATGATTTCTTTGAGCCATTCTGGAGCGAGATAACCGGGAGTGCCTCTCATAGCCGTTCGAACATGGCTCTGGTTCCTGTCTATGAGTTTGGACAGTCCGAAATCAGCAAGCTTGGCGTTGTAGTGCTCGTCCAAGAGTATGTTCTGAGGCTTGACGTCTAAGTGGAGGATCTTTTGCCTGCAATCTTCATGAAGATACGCCAACCCCTTGGCGATGTCAAGGATGATCTTTCTTCTCGTGCTCCAATCAAGAGACGTCTCGTGGCTTCCAGAGTATATCCATTTCTCTAGGGAGCCATTGCACATGTACTCATACACCAACAGTCTGTGAGATTTGTCTGCACAAAACCCTATTAGTGTTACCAAGTTTATGTGGTGGATGCCGCCGATACTCTCAACCTCTGCTAGAAATGACTTTTTGATATGGCCAACTCCATCAAGATGCTTTACTGCAATTCTCGTGCCATCGTTCAACGACCCCTCGTAAACTGACCCGAATCCACCTTCACCGAGTTTGTTACTGAAATTGTGTGTTGCTTTTGCTAACTCTTCAAATGAAAATCTGGTGGACATGCATGGGACATGATCCAAATAATCCTCTTCTGCATCCTTATTTATTCTTTTCCTCCTTTGGCATACAAAATGTGAAACTCCAATCACTAATACAATTCCAAGAGCTGATCCTAGTATAGGCCATAGCAAACTAGTAGAGGATGTTTCGACTACAGTGTCAGTGAGTGTGTTTGAAGAAATTTGTATCTTTAAAGATATAGAAGGATTTTTGTAGTAAGTTGCATGATTTTCATAACTTAATAATGAAAAGATCTCTGTTGGCAGATAGCAAAAACCATTAGTAGATTCTGAGATAGATACAAATATAGCAGCTTTGCAGGAACAATTCTTCAAGCATGCCTCTTTACAAGCATCCTTATCTATATCGCGAATGTCAGCAACAGACGAAACTCCACCAACCAAGCCAAAGTAGGTGACATTATGAAGCTCCAAGAAACCATGTTTCTCTGAAGCATTACAAGCAAGAGGAACCACCTCAGAACAGCCATGATCAGGAAGCCTATCGTTTATCTCCCTAAACCTCGATCCGGGGCAGCTACATTGCTTGTTCGTGCAAATTCCATATCTACCACATACCATAGGATAACCACATTCACCAACAACATCTGTCAAAAGATCAGCTATTTCTTTCCAAGAATAGTCACTCCGCTCATATACTCGAAGATGCCCATCATCCCCCAATTTCATGTATCGAGTTTTATTAGAAATGGCCATTTCAAAACTCCGGTCTCCTAGAACAGCATAACCATTTAAATCATTGAAAGACTTTTGCAAGTATACCTGAGGAGGATGAGACAGCACAGAAGCTACAAATCCAGTGTCGGTCACTGAGAAAGAATACAAACCTCCCCTCGAATTAGCTGCTGTGAGATTCTGACCGGATCGCAAACTCTGTCCAAGAAGCAAGCAGTCAGCAGGATGATCAAAGGATTGCCAAACCACATTATCTTTTGCATCAAATAGGATCAAATTTCCCTTATTTGTGAGATTTAAGCCGGCAACCGCCTTCCCAGAAGTGCCGGTAGACCATACCAATGCGCCGTCAGCATCTCTAAGGAGCAAGTCTCCTCCATTGGTGAGCTCTACTGTTGCATTCTTTCCAACTGGATTGTTTCTATTTGCAGACCACACAACTTGTGGGGGTCTATTATTTAATGGGAAGATAGCTATAGCAAAGTGATAATCAGAAGTTCCATTGCTATAGAGGCCACAGGCATATACCATCCGATCAAAATCGCCTTCTTTGAGTATAGTGAAATTGGGAAAGATGGATCTAATACTTGAATTCTCTGGAAATGGGAATGTAGCATTTTGAAGGATGTTCGTGCTGGCACCATTGATCCACCTTGTAGAGAAGTTTGTGGTTCCAAAAATGTTGGTAATTGCAGTGACGGAAGGTAGGGATTGGGAAGAGAGCAAGACAGCTATGGCTATGGCGCACAATAGCAACATCTTCTTCAGCTGTTTGTTTGCCAGAGCAGAGGCTACCACAAATTTGTGATCGCAGCCTTTTACTGTAACATTATGAAAAGCTAATTGATTGTTAAATCAAGAAAAGTGGGCGCATCTTGGTTGCTTACAGAGTTACAATGTAAGATTCTTTGACTAGTTTTCTACGGTCACAATCATTGTTACAAACTTAGATATACATTGAATCTATCTCACGCATATGGTCCTTAATAGCTGTAATTTGTAATCTGAAAAACTTAGCCACTGATACAATATGTAATTATTTTCTGCCCGTGGAACAGAACCATGTAAATATAGGAATTGCAATGATCGGGTACCCACTTATTAAGCATTTCCCGAATTCATACCCGTCTAAAATTTTCAAATTCATACTCGTCTCAAACCCGTCACGGGGTAGTAACTTTTTTTCCCAAATCCGACCCAAACCTATTGGGTAATACCTGCTAATTACCCACCCAAACCCATGTAAATTTCAATAAATAAATAAATATGAACTATCATAATATTTCATACAGTCAATCAATTAAAAAAAATCCTAATATTACGAATTAAATGTGATACTAATAAGACGAAGTAATAATTAATTAGAAATTAAGTTTCAAGCATAAGAAACTATTCCAATAATATTTATATCAATAGAAAAATATTATAAAAAATTTAAAACGAATTTATGAGCATAAACAAAATCAATATAGCAAACAAAGCAATCTAAAAAATATATAATATTTACCAAAAACTTTTAATTCAAACAAAAGAGTTGGAAGAATTGAAACTCACCAAAAAATTAAAAAATATTAAGATGATGAAAACTTGTAAGCATGCGTCTTCTTTGCAGAAATGAAGAGTTGGAGGGGGGGAGGGGGGGAAGAGAATTGACGTCAGTAATCAGAGTAGATGAAATATTTAACAATTCTTAGAGATAAATTAATTTACTAGCATGAGAAAAGGTAAAAATATAGGATTAAATTGGTTTGGCATTAGGTAATGAGCCACAATATGAAATATTATATTTATGTATATTTTATGAAATCAAAAAATCTATATTATATATAAACGGGTTCGGGTAGCGGGTACCCACAACTAATTTCCCAAACCTGATCCAAATCCGTCACGGGTATTAGTTTTCAAACCCATACCCGCCCCAAACTCATTTCGTACTTACCCAAACCCAACCCATCAGGGTTTGGTAAATGTGGGTACCCCCGAAAATCCGACCCGTTATCATCCCTGCGTAAATATGTGTCTCTTTACGTTTATGTTTGTTATTGCTCATTCCATTACAATACTGAATAATGCAATCTTTAAATTTCTTTATTTATTTAAAAAACTCGCTTGATCCATAATACTCCCTCCGTCTACAAAGAGTGTTCCACTTTGTGGACGGCACGGGTTTTAATGAAAAACAAAGGAATTGTGAGAGTGGTAAAATGATCCCACCATGTGGATTTAATAAATAGTGAATGATATTGTGTGAGTGGAGAAATGGTCCCACCACCTTTTTGCCAAAT
>JAYJMF010307454.1:0-13326 GCA_036873715.1 Salvia sclarea
CAAAACAAGTAGGTCATAAAACCAAAATTCTAAGGCATGTCTAGGAGGTTTTGGGATCATTAAAACAATGAATTTTATTACATATATTTTCCCAACACTTATATTTTTGGGCAAATATAATTGTTCCTTATATTTTTGGGCATAAATGCATAGACCTCAATATTAAATATACAGCTCTGATTCGTATCTGAGAGTAATGCAAAGATCGTCTCGGTGTTTGAATTATATGAATCAATTCCTATTTTAACACCATAACTCTATCACGATAATCCGAGAACACATAAACATAACGGAAGCACAAACCTGATGTCATAGTTGAGAATCGGTTGTGTTGACTTATGATCTTCCAAGGAATACGGTTCTATCTCTGTAGGGTTTTCTCTAATGGGGTAGAAGAAAACTGAATATAATACCATTTCCTGGGGACCAGATCCCTTATATATAAACCTAATTAATTAGATTATCCACTATTTATAATTTGGTCCCTCATCAAATTATAAATATAATTTTAGTATATACATATAATATAATAGCAAATTAGCAATATACATTAATATATATGTGCCCGCCCATAATTATTAGATTTATCTACCAATCGGATGATCGGAAAGACCAGCAAAACCCTCTTCACACGAGGATGAGACGCGAGGAACTCAACAACTTTTTTTGCAAATTTGATGCTACCGAGTTAAAAAGAAAAGATGAAATGCAGAATGTTGGCCGAGCTACAGCTCAAGTTCGTTTTATGATTTAGTAATGCATATGACATGGTTTATTTATTTTAACGCGTAGATCCTTAGTTTTTGATGCGCTGAGTAGGAAATACAGATCTTTCACCAAGCTAAAGAGTATCGAAAGAGGCGAATCTACAAATCAGAATGAACCATCTTAATTGCTTTTCAGAAAATTCTCAGAGAAATGGTAATTATACGCGATTTATAGACAAACCTTTCTCCTTCGACAGCAAGCACACCCCAACCATGAGCTCACTGTGACCGACAATGAACTTTGTAGTTGAGTGCATCACGATTATCTCAAAATTGATCAACATACTACAGTTTATACCTCGTTCATTCCGTACATGTACATGGTGCTAAACAAGAATTATAGTGAAAAATATTACTACTTGAGATAAATAACATATTTGCAGTGGCACAAAATTTCGGTGACAAATATTTAAATAAAACGGTAAAAAAGTATATTTTGAGATAAATTACATAATAAATAACTTAGTATTTAGAATTACTCAAAAATCAAAACAGCATGATAAAAGTCAATTTCCCAATTTATGGACATATGGCCAAAAGGGCATCGATGGATCATGACTCTTGTCCTGTGATTCGTCAGCTCGCTCCATAAATTTCATCTTCTCCTAGACTCTACCAGAAGTTCTGTACATAATATAGCTACTTTAAAGTTCTTTCTTGATCGAGTGTTCCTCAATTTTGCGAGAAAAAAAGGGAACTGTTTGGGGGCTGCAATGATTTGGAAGAAGAATTTCTAAGCTGAGAATGGAAAATCTTGAAACGGGTTTTTCTTTAAATCGAGAAATCTCGCTTGCAAGGGTTTGATCATCATTTCATTTCAAGAAAGAAGAGAGATATATAAAGCTCCTGTCTTGAAAGTTGTTCGACGCATTTGGACAAAATCTTGCTCGATTCCAGCTCGATGGGTTTTAGCTAATTTAAAGAAAATAAATTAGGGTTTCGTTTGACTCCGATTGAAGATCTTAGATAATTGGGAAGATTGAATTTTGGACGCCATGGCAGTGGGATGGAGTGTGACACTTTGGATGGCAAGAATGGTGTGGTTAGCATTGACTGGTTGGGTAGTTTCTTGCTTGACTGTTGCCGATGAGTTGGCAGGCTCTCTGCGATCCGGAGACATCGGTCCCTTCCATGTCGGTTGATTTGCAGACTAATGTACAGAAACAGAGTTCCATCATTTGCTGGATTTGGTTTCCTTGAATATAGTTTAACGTTATAGAGTTCTTTTCTTTGTTTATGTTGATTTTGTGAGTAGCAACTGTGTGATAGTTTGTTTGAGTATATGAGATCAAATGTTGGAATGTGATGTTTGATTAAGGATTGTTGATAGTCAAATCAAGCTTGAGAATTTGATGACTGATTCTGTTATGAAATCCGTATGCTGAACTAGTTTCCAATTTTCCTCGTGGGAGAGAAGAGCTTGCTTGGGTTGTAGTTAGAAATTTCCTTTTTGCTTTTTATTGTCACTTTGATTTGGAATTTCTTGTTGACGCATAATGATGCTTTCTTATAGATTCTCTTTATCACTTTATATGTATATTGCCTATTGCAGATAAAGCTCAGAAACTTGGAGTTGATTGACATTTTCTAATTACCCTACAGCAGTACATATAGATTGATTTTACATAATCCGCTCATTTTACTTTTTTTGGGGCTGTGAAAAAGAACCAACAGAAATAGCTGCTATCATTTAGTCTTACGGAGATGAAAGAAAACATGAGTAGAGAACATTGAAGGCAGAATAAGCTTATGTTCGAGCTCTCATTCTGTAAATAACATACCAGGAGATAATATCATAGAGAAACTTCACTTACTATAATTGGTATCTGTAATATTAGCAGAGGTAGTTAAGACTATGCTGCTTATCACCCAGAACTTTGCTTCGGCTGCTAAGTGAAAATGGAGAATTTATTATTTGACTTTTCTATTTCAAAAATGGAAACTTTGTTTCATAGTCTGGTTTAATCATCCTCTAATCCTGTGTCTTGAAATGGAGATTCTGTGTTTTTAATGAGCTCTACTCACTGTTAGAAAAGTGGAGTTCCTCTTTATAGCAAGGATATGTCATTTCTTTGTATTGAATGGGTATAAATTTGGGATGTACATGTACTAGGGTCAAAATAGTTAACATCTTTATATACCTTTATTTACTGAGAAACCATGCATACTTTTCTGGTTATCCATGTTTCAGGATACTGTTACAATCTATTTATTACAGTTTCCCAGTCTATATACGGAGGAGCTCAATCTTTTCCGAATAAAGGACCATGTTTCTGTGAATATACATGTGATTTTTTTAATGAATATTCTTGTATTCATTCAAGATTTGATTTTGAGTGCATATTTCTGGTGTTAACTATAAGTCCAGAAATCTTCTACACCTGGCATGTTCAGTGTGAAGGCTATCTAAAGTTGATTCCATTCTCAGCCAGGATTTTGCAACACTGAACTCTCAGCCAGGTGAGTCCACTCCCTTGCTCTGTAACTCACTTCTTTCGTTTTTCTCGTCACCCTCAAAGTCTGAAAGCATAAAGGTGGGTAAATTCTGAGATGGTCACTCATGATATATGTATGTGTGTGTGTTTCTTGATATGATTATTCATGGGGTCGCTTTCAGTAATAAGAGAGTCGTGGTTCTGTGTTTCCATTAATGAAGATTGAGGACCTGATTGAAGTCTCTAGGGATTGGGTTGGAGAAGATGGGAAGGCTAATGTTTGAAGCTAAGATGAGAATAGATTCTTAAATTCTGAAAATGCCAACACAAATAAATTCTTAGATTTTGATTTTGAATATTTAGCTTGAGAGTCGAAGAAGATGAGGCCATGAAGCCTTGTTGTGGATTAAGTTGAGACATACAACAAGATTGTCGACGATGCTGTGTCATCTGGGCGGCTTGACGATTCTGAATTGGGTTGATTAGTTGCTGGCTGTTGGGGTATTCTATGATAATGTGGGTTTCAAGGTTAGGTCACTTAGGCTAGTTAGACCGGAGGCTAATACTTTACCACACAAACTTGCTAGATCTTCGATTAATTTTTTGGTTGCGCATGTTTGGGACGTAACTCCTATGGTTGTGGAGGGACTTTTTCATGTTCTGATTTGTGAAATCTTCTCTCTTTCAAACAAAAAAAATATACTCATCATAAAAAAATACAGTATCATATGTTGTTTTTTCAGTTTTGATTCCTATTCCAAACAGCTTTGCTCCTTTCATTCAGTTTATTTATTTATTTTGTTAGTTAGTTGCACAATGTAATGCAAAATGCTAAGAAACTGCTGTTTGTCCACCAAGAATTTCAAGATGAAGTTCCTACTCAGAATTTGTAATACTACAGCATACTAACTTCTATTGCAGGTCTCAAAGCATTGAACTTGATTGTTTTGTTTAGTAGTCATGCAAATAGAAATATGTACTAATACTAATTATAAATTAAAACGATCTTAATATTCCCGATTAATTCTTCAACCATTTTTTAAAAAGTTCAACGATCTTACCATTTAACATTATTACTTATTGTTATTAAGTTTAAATCCATGATATTTATTTTTAATATGTATGCAAAAATATCTGCTCAATGTTAAGACCCTTTTCTTTTCCCATAATTCAAGTACAAATTCATGAATTTTCCATTTACATAAAACCTCGCTTATATATTGTTTACCATTTTTTGTAATTCTTCATTTTTCAATTACGGATAATTTGTTCATTATTTTGATTATAAATTATACTTAATTATTATAGCATAAAGCTACAGTCGTGCACATAAAAAGAATGAAAAGCGCCAAATTTATTAAAAAAGAAAAAGAATGAAAAACGCCAAATCAGAGAGAGAAAAAATAATATAACAAAAACCAAAAAAACGACGAAAAGCAGAGCTTCTTCCACCATCACAATTTCTCTGTCTGATGGGATACTTCCCAAATCCCATAACAAACACACGAAGATAAAGGAAGAATTAGTAATGATAAAATTGTGATAAAGCGATGTCGTGTCCTTCTTATCCTCTTTTCACATAAGATAATTCTCTGTTTCACATACACACACACTCAATACAATTTCTAATACTACTTTAATATTAGATCGTGAGAGCCCATTTTGTTGATGATCAAACGTCACTTTAGCACAGCAAAATGATGTCGTTTTCCGAGCGGATCCTGCCCATAGCGTATTTGAATTTGATTAATAGTTGATTCGCGCACACATTGCATTAAATCCTATTCGTATAGTTCAAGCAGCTGCCTCTTATTTTCCTTTTCGTATAAGAAAGAAAGACCATTCTTTTGTGAGCTTCTTCAAACACCTTTTTCTACTTCTCCGCATTCTCGTCAAGCGGGTGGGATTCAAAGAGTCATTTTGTGGGATCGATTTGAAGGCGACCCCTTTTCAAGATTGATCAAGGGGGCCGTCCAATATTTAATCTTGATTTCTGGGCCCTTTTTATCCTTTTGATTTCTCGCTTTTTCTTTTCGATTTGGGCGATCTTGGGGTCGAATTTGTTGTTGGAGAGTTCAAATATAAGGTATTCGCTTTTGATTCTTTGCTGTAATCTCTGTTGTGTCAATAAATCATTAGCTGTTTTATTCAATTCTGCCCTTGTTGATTATTCAGCTTGTACAACTAGGGCTAATTCTAATTTGGCCTCGATATTTAGATAGGAGTTATATTAGGGAGGTCAATTTCTATTGGTTAGCTGAAGAAAATGGATATAAGTAATGAGGCTAGGGTTGATTCGTTCTCAATTGGGCCGTCTACGCTTTTTGGCCGGACCATTGCTTTTAGAGTGTTGTTCTGCAATTCCATGTCACATTTGAGGCATCAGATATTTGGGATGCTGTTGATGTACATTTCTAAGTTCAAGAACTATTTGTGGGACTATGTATCCCCTGTTGTCTCATGGTTCCATCCTAGGAATCCACAAGGGATCCTTGTGATGGTGACGATGATTGCCTTCTTATTGAAACGCTATACGAATGTGAAGATGAGGGCAGAGATGGCGTATAGGAGGAAGTTTTGGAGGAATATGATGAGAGCTGCATTAACCTATGAGGAGTGGGCTCATGCTGCTAAGATGATGGATAAGGAGACTCTTAAGATGAATGAATCTGATCTCTATGATGAGGAGCTTGTGAGGAATAAGCTTCAAGAGCTTCGCCATCGTCGCCAAGAGGGTTCTCTGAGGGATATCATATTCTGTATGAGAGCTGACTTAGTTAGGAACCTAGGTAATATGTGTAATCCGGAGCTCCACAAAGGGAGACTCCATGTGCCAAAACTCATAAAAGAGTACATAGATGAAGTTACGACACAGTTGAGAATGGTGTGCGACTCTGATTCAGAGGAGCTTCTGTTGGAGGAGAAGCTTGCCTTTATGCATGAAACGAGGCATGGCTTCGGTAGGACGGCTTTGCTTTTAAGTGGAGGTGCTTCCTTGGGAGCTTTTCATGTCGGAGTAGTGAAAACACTGGTAGAACATAAGCTTCTGCCTCGGATAATTGCTGGTTCTAGCGTGGGGTCGATAATGTGTTCTGTAGTTGCAACTAGGTCTTGGCCTGAGCTGCAGAGCTTCTTCGAGGATTCTTGGCATTCGATTCAGTTTTTCGACCAAATGGGTGGGATTTTCACCGTCTTCAAAAGGGTCATGACGCAGGGTGCAGTTCATGAGATTAGACAGTTGCAGATGATGTTGAGGCATCTTACGAATAATCTAACTTTCCAGGAAGCTTATGATATGACGGGTCGCATCTTAGGAATCACGGTCTGTTCCCCGAGGAAGCACGAACCTCCGAGATGCCTCAACTACTTGACTTCGCCTCATGTGGTCATTTGGAGTGCTGTGACTGCTTCATGTGCT
The DNA here is from genome assembly GCA_036873715.1 of Salvia sclarea. Classification (NCBI taxonomy): domain Eukaryota; kingdom Viridiplantae; phylum Streptophyta; class Magnoliopsida; order Lamiales; family Lamiaceae; genus Salvia; species Salvia sclarea. Next base: position 6,621 of record JAYJMF010307454.1, read on the forward strand.
TTTCCTGGTCTCTTTGAAGCTCAGGAGCTTATGGCAAAGGATAGACTTGGGGATATTGTTCCTTTTCACCCTCCATTTCAGTTGGGGCCTGAAGAGGCTTCGGGCACTTCATCGCGTCGTTGGAGAGATGGTAGCTTGGAGATTGATTTGCCAATGATGCAGTTGAAAGAACTCTTCAATGTAAATCATTTCATAGTGAGTCAGGCGAACCCTCATATCGTGCCTTTACTTAGGCTCAAGGAGCTTGTTAGAGCTTATGGAGGCAACTTTGCTGCAAAGGTACGTTTTGATTTTCACAGTTATGTTCGTGTTCAATAGCTTATGATCTCATAGTTCGTAATTAGCTGACATATGTGCTATAGAACCACCAGAAATATAAGTACTAACTCTTATCTTCCTGACACTTGGTGTAACATTATATTCTGAGGTCTCTGTTTCTGTCTGTAAGACCAATGAGCTTGACTCTGTATTCAAGTCTCGAATGGATCAGCTTATAGAGATAGCTTTATGTTAATTTGGCTACATCCTCAATCTTTGTGGATATAGACTATAGAGATAGCTCTATGTTACAAAGAACTGTCTTATAAAGAAGAAGATATAGCATGATGAAAAAACAGTTGTGTTTCTAATCTAACCTCGTTTTTGTTTCATAAATTTCTGAATATGTAGTCTTTTTCTGTGACTGATCTGATCTGACTAGGAAGGTTGTATCCTGTTCGAAGTTTCTTTGGAAACTTGATGAATCTGCTGCATTTTGAATCTTCCTGTCAGCTCGTTACAATTACTAGTCAAAGTTATGATTTATTTCTTGGTTTGCATGGATGTTCAACTTAAGGTTGTTCATAGTCGCTTTCTAGTTCTTACCTATGAAAGGTTCTTCTTTCTGTTAATTTCAGCTCAATTTGTGTTAGGGGTCTCTTGACTCCCCACGCGAATGGTTTGGCTAATATATTCTCTCGCTATGCAGCTTGCTCATCTAGCTGAGATGGAGGTAAAACACAGATGCAACCAAATATTGGAGCTTGGTTTTCCACTTGGGGGGCTTGCCAAGCTCTTTGCTCAAGATTGGGAGGGTGATGTTACTGTCGTAATGCCCGCTACTTTAGCTCAGGTACAATCAAGTATCAAAATATCGTTTACTTCTGCAAAAATCATGCTTTTTGTGGATATGAAGCAACAGGTGTGCTTTCTAATAAGCTGTAAAATTTTTATTAGAACTCCAATGACTTCACATGTCATATTTATGATGTATGACGCATAATTTCTTTAATCTATATCAAACCTTGCGAGGTTGCATTGTCGCATTCAGACTTATTATTGTTTCTTTTCGTTTTTGCTTTCGTGTAGAACTGGTTGCTTAATATTTATTCCTGTAAATTGTTATGAAATCAATAATCCAAGTTTCTGACATGTTTCATTTTGGTGATTTCAGCTGTCAAAGATAATACAGAATCCATCATATGTAGAGCTTCAGAAGTCAGCAAACCAAGGCAGGAGATGCACTTGGGAGAAGCTGTCGACGATAAAGGCGAATTGCGGGATCGAACTTGCCCTCGATGAGTGTGTCGCGATTCTCAACCACATGCGTCGTTTGAAGAGGAGCGCGGAGCGGGCGGCGGCAGCCGCTGCGTCTCATAGTCTACCTCTTCCCACCACCGTGAGGTTCAATGCGTCGAAGAGGATCCCTTCTTGGAACGTCATTGCTCGAGAGAACTCGACGGGGTCTCTCGAGGAAGACCTACTCGCGGAGGCCGCATCGTCTCTTCACCAAGGCACAAGTGGCTCGACCGGGCAAGCTGCGAGGAATCTACGGACACACCGGTACATACACGATGGGAGCGATAGTGAGTCTGAGTGCGCCGATCTGAATTCTTGGACGAGGTCGGGAGGTCCGCTGATGAGGACTACTTCAGCCGATCAGTTTGTCGACTTTGTACAGAATCTCGAGATCGATACAAGAATGAACCGAGGAACGATGGGACACTTGAGTGGTGGTGGGATCCAGCCGGCTGCACGCGAACAGATGCATCACGGCTTGAGGGTCACGACACCGGATAGGACATCGTCGGACACAGAGTACGATCAGTTCGGCAGCCGGACTCCAACTCCGGTAGGAAGCTCGAGCAGCATCATGGTGGCGGAAGGTGATTTTCTGCAGCCCGAACGATTCCAGAATGGTATAGTGTTCAATGTAGTGAGGAAGGAAGTGGTGACCCCGTCGGTCAGGAGTCAGGAGTCTCCCTCCGAGCACAATAGCTTCACGCACGAGTCGGTCGTCGAGTGTGTGCAGCTCGACTGCTCGGAGAAGGAGATGGACACCACCTCCATCTCTGAAAGTGGAGACGACGCCAGGGAAGACATTTGTGTTGTTGGAGATCGCGTCCCAGAAAACCCGTTAGGTGATCTGGAAAATCCATCACTGCCGAAATCTCAGTCCGGTGAGGATATATGCGATAAGCATGTTACTGGTGGCGAGTAGAATGGCGTTTGTAAATTGAGCAAAGCAAAAAAAATATTCAGCTTCTAACAATTGCTCCTATTTCAGAGCAAATTGTGTAAAGTATATATCATCACAGCAGTTCAATATCTGAAGCTTCGTTTCATTTATTTTTACACGAAAATGAACCGGAAATGTGTCAACCAATGATGTGACGTCGTGTTTTTTACCATTCAAATATGAAAGAGAACAGTAACCAAGAATTGTGAATGAATGGAGTGCGTAAATACAAACATTTTCCTACTCCATTACACAACACCATACATTAATCAGTCGACCTCTACAAAAGCAGCGCAATCAAGATCTTGCAGAGTCAATCTTCCCATGTATAGTTCACTTATATGGAGACTACAAAGAGGGGCACATTTTCTCTGCAGACTGTCATGGATTGCGCCCATCCCACGGACCCAAGATTTGTCGTCTAGTGGGTCCACATCGAGATGGTTCTGCAGTAGATGAATCCTGTAAAAGGTTGTGTCTGTTTTGCTGCAGAAATGAGCAGTGCATTGGTGATGAGGCTCATCGGAGGCCAATCTGATCAAGGCCATTGTCAGAGCGCCATCTACAGGCTTGGGATCGGAGAGATTCCTATCTCCCATCATTGTGATCTCTCTTTCCGAAGGAAAGTACACTTCTTCATCCCCATCAGCACCAGAGACCTTCAAATCCTTCGTGAAATGGCTCATAGTTGCACGCTTGGTGGCTTTGTGTTTTTCTGCTAGAGTTAGGATGCAAGAGAATCTAAGATGATAGCTTATGACAATCTTGACCTTCTTGAAGTTGTGACAACAGCAGTAGAAATCCAGCCATCTTCTCCCCACGCCCGCGTACCACTTGATAATGTCGATATCTTCAAGAACCATGAGCAAACTGAGAGGCCTCGGACGACCCATTTGGTTTGTAAATCCGACCAACTTAACTGCCTTCTTGATGTGTTCAATGGGCGCCTCAACTTTGATGCACCGCCTTGTCAAATCCTCAACTGTTCTTCGAGCATAGTTCTCTTCCTCTTCCTCCTCCCGCCTCCTTAATTCTTCCTCTATTTCCCTCTTGGCTTTCACTGGCTTCAAATGCTTGTCCACTTGCAGTTGGAAGTTGTCGTACGCATCAAGAAGCTCGCGTGGGAGCTGATCCCTAATCCTCCTCAAGGAGAGGAAATCCCCGGCTGATAGCATCCGATGCCACTCCCATCTCTCATCCACAGATCCTGAATACTCCTGGACCACTTCATCAGCCCATGTGCTGAAAATCTGCCTCACTTCATCCTCTATTTGGAAATCAAACTTGAATCCATTGCTTTGCTTCAATTTCTTGAAAACATGACTCAACAACTTCATCCCTAACTTCTTCCGGTTCCTCTCTTTCGCATTTTTCAACTCCATTAGCCTCACTTGCTTCTGCCGGAGATGCTTTTTGTGCGCCCTAATCGCCTTCTGTGTCTTTCGTGGACGGAGAATAGAAGGCGCAACGGCCTGAAGCTCCATGCCCATGAAATCAATCTTCTCAGAAACCGCACTGTGAATGACTGTTATCTGTCTATCCACCTTCAAATCCAGCTCCTCTAGAAACCTCACAACCTTATTCTTCAAATTCATGGTCATCATCTTAGTACCATTTGTGATGATCAATATCTCATCTAAATACCTAACAGCATAAACCTTCAACGGCCTATGAAAAACCGAGCAAGAACCAGCAAGCTCATTTTCATCAAACCTCGGGTTCTCCTTATTCGTTATGAGGCGTAGTTCTTGAATTTCCTTATCAAATCCATGGAGGTAAACATTAATCAAAATCGAGCTTAATGCAGATTCCTGCGGCAGCCCTCTACCTAAACAAATTCCGCCCACATTGACAGAAATTGCTCCGCACTCGAACAACCTTCTTATCAAATCAAGCAAATCACAATCATCAATTTTCTGCCCTAGCATCAAGCACAGATTATCAACATGCCTAGATTCAAACAATTGATCATCGAATTTAACACTAAACCACCAACTTGGATTTTCCACGGAGTTCTTCAAATACCTAATTGCGGTATGGCGGCCCATATTAGCGCGGCCTCCGTAGCAAAATGTGACGAATCTATCATCGTAAATGACTTCGAGTACAATCCTAATAGCTTCGAGTACCACTTTGAGCTTCAGATTAGGCAGGTTTAGGGCTTTACCTTGCCGCGATTCCGGGTAAACGGGAATGCAGCACGATTCGACGTCGACCGAGTTGTTAGCGAGCTGGGAGGAGAGCTCTTGCAGGGAGAAGAAGTGAGTCGACACCGAGTCGAGAGTGAGCGGCGGCGGCGGTGACTCGGGAGCATGCTTTTGGAGGTTGTGGCAGGCGGTGAGGAGGAGGGAGGGAGAAGCGACGACGTTTTGGAGGAGGCTCTGGAATTTGCCGTGGCGATAGTGGGAGAGGACTAGTGATTGGAGGGCTGAATTTTCGAGGGGTCGGATTTCTATTTGTGGGTGATGGAGGGTGGAGAAGAGCGAGGGTTTCACGGCGGCGGATATGGCGACGGCGACGGCGGCGGCTCTGGGTTGCCGGAGGAGGTTAGCGAGCATTTGTGTCTGCCAAATGTGAGATATTTTTTCTAAGGTTTTAGCGAAAGGTTTAGATGGGAATACAATTTTAGAAAAAATTCTTGAAAATTAATTTTCTGAACTTTCTATTTTGCGAATACATTTTTAATGTACTTCCTATAAAATTGGTACTGTACATATTAAATTATTAATGTGATTATTTGGCATATGATTTTATAACAATAGAAATCGTAATTAACAGAAACAAAAAGTAATTTCTTGTTTTACAGTTAAGTTTGGATGTACTAAGTCGATGGGCTATTTACTTTTAAAAAAGAAGTTGTTGGGTTACTGATGGTATGGTTAGAAGTTTAGTAGTGTTCGTATTGGGCCATATATGAAACCCTAAAAGTATTTTTGGTTTTGTCTATTAATTTGAATATTTTTTTAGAATTATATTAATTTGAATATTAGTCTCCATATATTCTTCACAATATCTATCGCAAGTTACATATGAAAAATTATCAAAACATCAGTTTTAGCCACGTGGAACTTTTATCTTTGTAGCTATTCAAAAATATGTTTTGAATTGTTCGATTTGAGCTATTATCTTGAGATATTTTACTCTAGTTCTCCACCAATTGTAGTACTCCCTCCGGCCACCGTAAATATATCACATTTGTCATTTTGGGCGTCCACAAATAGTATATTACTTTTCTTATTTGGACAACTTTTGTCCTACTTTATCCACCTAAACTTTACTTTTTTTCACTTTTACTTTAATAGTTACACTTTTTTTAAAACTCGTGCGTTCACCAATGATATACTCTTGGTGGACGGTGTGAGTATTATTTAATGGAGTAAAGAACAATTTTCAACATTCAAGTTTTTATGTAAATAACTTCATTAATTTTGCTTTAAGTTTAGTCAGATATTATCCGCTAAAAGAATGTTAGAACTTCATATTTATTCATAGGTAATTAGTTTATCAAACCTTTAATGAAAGAGATAAGGTCCAAATACACCCCTCCAAGTTTTTGCGAAGCCCAAATAAGCCCATATCCTTATATTTAGCCCAAGTACCTCCCTAATTTAAAAAACAATGGGTAAATCGATCCAACAACTGACGAAAACTCTAACCACATTAACTATTTTTGAATTTTTGATTTTTCTTTTTTATTATTTGGGGCTCACTCCTTAGAAAAACCGTATTCTTCTTCCTCATCTTCTCAATCAAATCTCTCCACTCCATTACGCGGCGGCGGAGGCGGCGGATACTCCACGTCATCCTCCGGCACCGCCACCGGCGCTGGCTCCTCATCCTCCTACCTCCTCGACAGCTCCGTCGCCACCGCCTCCCTCTCCAGCCGCGCATCGCTAACCAGTCTCCGCGACAACCTGCCGGAGAAGACGCAGGTGTACGATTTCTTCGAGATCCGCACCGCCACCAACAATTTCCTCGCGAAGTGCCACTCCTCGACCTCCTCCTCGTCGCAGTCGTGGCGGAGAAGATCTGCCACTTCGGCGCAGCGGAGCTCTACAGCGAGACCGGCGAGGTGGGGCACCAGGCCGCAGCCGCCGGCAAGTAGGGTTGTAAATGAATCAAATATTTTTGCTCGATTCGATATTCGATTCGAAATATCCATATTCGTATTCGAAATTTTATGATTCGAAGTAAATTACAAATAGTTTT
>JAYJMF010307565.1:0-13317 GCA_036873715.1 Salvia sclarea
AAGAAAACAGGAAAAACGTTGGGTTACCTCCCAACAAGTGCTACATTTAACGTCTCAAGCTAGACGGTACCTCAAATATTCGGGGCATCAAGGAGGATAATCAATAAGTGGTCGCCCTTGAGCATGGATCTCTTCCCATCCAAGGTGATCATTCATGAAGCTACATCCCTCTCCCAAACTCGTGGAACCTTCATCTTCATGAAATTTCATCGGTCCACTCGTGGAGATAATAAGCTCAACCCCGCCTTTGTCTGCAACCAAGAACGAGTATTGGAGGTGGTCAGGCAACGACTTTAATTCAAGCTTTGGTGCGGCTTCCTCCTTCTTCTCTTCGAGGCTTCCTCCATTGACTGGCTTGTCAGCATCAAGATAAGGCACTGTCTCCTCGGGGAGGACCTTGAAATCTTCTGCAGAGGCCAAGTACTCAAATATCTCATTACATGCTTTACATGGATGCATGCAGTGCTCGAAGTGATCGTCATTGGCAGAACAGACTGTTGTAACCGCTTCAATCAGGTTACATTCTTCTTGACATTCGTCTTCCGGTCTCTTCATTGCCTCATAGATTGAGATGGTCATCTTTTCATCATTCATCCTAAAAGTCAAATCACCATCGTGTACATCAATCAAGGCGCGACATGTAGCTAGGAATGGTCTTCCAAGGATTAGTGGTTGATTTCTGTCTTCAGACTACAAACAATAATCAGTTGCAAAGAATAATTGTGTGTGTGACGTCGTGACAATGGGGGCATGATTCCATTGAGCCTATAACCAACGGTACATGAGTCTAGTGAATATATATGCATCGATGAACTAGTACAAATCATATTAACATCAGCGTCTTGCCCAAGCTAGGCTTTTTATTATTGATTGTTTCTTTTCAGTCTATTTCAGGTTTATGTTATTTCTCTTATTGGCCATAACGAAGTCGGTACCAACAACTCTCTCTTTTTAGTGACATTGTGACATTGAGGGCACTACACCAACTCCCTGCAGATCGACCCTTTATACTTATCGTTGGCTACGCCTGTGGTGGGCACAAAGATTTATAAATTTATTTTGAACGCGAAATGACAGCGTGTCAGTGATGGGTCGTGAAACCTACGCGGGCCACCTTAGTTGAGCATCACTTATGCGTTTGAAGTCTGTTGTCGTGTATTTGACAATTGATCTTTGGGCTTGGTTAGTGCGTAACATGTATATCTTATGGACTACCACATATATCTTTTGGACCATCAATATCATGGGGCCCAATTGGAGACAATCAATGACACTTGTTGGAGACATGAATTATCTCCCCAGGTTTCGTTTGTAACTCCCCAATAATGATGGGGAGTCATGACTCTGTAACTTTCAACAGTAATGGGAGACTTTATTTGACTCCAGCAGACTCCCCGCGCAGCAGTTGTACCTATAAGTAGGTCAGTCTTTACTTGCATCAGTACATTTGCAAAATATCTACATATGAAAGTTATTTTGCATCCGTTAAGCTCATTGTCAAAGCTTTGTTCCCACCTCATTCCAATTTGTTGGAACCTTCTAGTTAGTGGCGATGCTACTTCGAAAGACGAAGTCATTTCATCTTTAGAGATGGCACACGAAAATCATTAGCACTACTAGGGCATATTTCATCTTGGGAAAAGAAGACTCATCGACTTAGCTATCTACTTTAGTTTTAATGGTTCTGTTTTAGATTATGTTATTTCAATTAATCGGTTTATTTCATTGTACTCTCATTCTACTATATCTCTTATCAAGTTGTAACACATCCAATATCTATTCCAAATTAATTATATCATTTGAACTAATTTTACTTTATTCATATATTATTTAAAAGATAGGATAAGAGAAATCTAGTAATATAAACAAAAAATAATCAATCATTTATCTAATCAATTATATAAAATAAATGTCCCTTAGAATAAAATAACTATTCTTTGTCTTATTAGTAGTAGGTATCTAGGATAACTTAATGTCGTTTACGACTTAACTTAATTACATTTTGCAACGATTTGATGATAGATTGCAACTATATACTAAAGAGCATATTTCCATGCATCCGCCCTCACCCATGAGGCCGGATCCAACCCGCCGCACCTGATCCTTTATGCTCAGTATATCACTGATCTTCTTGGAAGCACGACATGCTTATGTCAAACCTGTTCAAACAACTTTTGCTCTAGGAGTAAATCTATCCTTGCATGATGGGAGAAAACATGTTGATATTTTCTCTTATCGTCGAGTGTTGGGCAGCCTTCAATATCTCATGTTTACACGACCTGATATTGCATTTGCAGTAAATAAGTTGTCTCAGTTTATGCATGCTCCGACTGAGTGTCACTGGGGAGCTGTCAAGCGACTTATCTGTTGTCTCAATGGTACTCGCACTCTCGGGATTACTCACCGTCGCCAATCTCATATTTCTCTTCACTATTTTAATGATATTGACCGGGTCGAGAATTGTGATGATCGTACATCCACTGGTGCATATATCCTATATCTTGCTGCAAATCCTATATCTTGGTCGTCTCGTAAACAATGTCCAGTGGCTCGGTCATCCACTGAAGCTGAATATCGTGCTATTGCTACCGCCACAGTTGATATTTAGTGTCACTCTCTTCTATCTGTATCCTATTGCTACTTGTATATATAGATAGAAGTCTAATAAATTTTCTCTTTTCCTTCATATCCTTATAGATGCATCTCTTCAGTAGGCCTAACTATCTAACCACAGATCTAAATGATACAAATCACAAAACTACAAAATGGTCAATAACAGCTCGTATGGGGGCCTCTCATCACTTAGTAGCGAAATCTACCAACAAAATATTGTTATCCAAAGATCAAGATACGCTTGATGCGGACTTCGAAAGCATGCATGATTAACATGAACTCTGAAACGTACTAAAGTGCCCTTTGCTAGAAGGTGTGGATGGTCTGAAAAGACATAATTACCCTTTATGCGCTCAACTCTAAAATTGATGATTTACCCTCTTTGTACAAATGTCTACAAATAGTGATAAAATACACAATAGAAAATGAAGGCTCAACCAAAAAAAATGTTGCCAAATCAAACACAATGAATGATATACAAACACAATTTCATTCTAATTCTATTGATTTTACCTCTTTTTCCTTAGTTTAAATTATTTTGGTGTTGTGATTTAAACCCAACGCACATAAATGTATGGTGCACAACCTCATATCCTAATATGGAATTAGGCTTGCACCCTAACCACAATCCGGCAAAGGTCTTACCGATTGATCTAGATGGTACTATGTTCAACATGTAAACTGTTTCCAAAGCATATCTTCATAGGGAAATAGGCAAAGATGTATAATTGTTCATTGAGCAAACCATTTCGAGGAGAGTCCTCACACTTCTCTCTCTCTTCTACACCATTCTACTAGGATGTCCTTGATGTAGTCAACTGGGGTCTAGGGAGATCCCACAATCTGATAAATATTGTCTAAAATCGTTACTATAGTACTTGTTACCGCGTTCAGATTTGTCACTTTTCTGCTTCCTCCTTAAACTCTTTGAACTTATCTAAGCATTCAGACTTGCAGTGTAGAATGTATTTATATCCCGAGTAGTCGTCAATTAAAGTTTTGAAGTACTTATGCCCTAAAACTACGACTGTTTTTCAGTGGATAGGATTGTATGGTTGAGACTAGGTTGAGTGAACCTAAAGATGGTAAAGGTTAAACTCGCTCTACTTAGTTTTGGATATCATAGAGTAAGCTAGGTTTACAGAAAAGTTTGCTTATTGAAGATACGATATCTAATGGTTTCTATTTGTTTGAATGCTTGTGGATACTTGAGTTTCTCTAACCTATTGATAGAGTTTATGAAAGAACTGTCCATTGAAGAGAGAGCCTTCTATCCTCTATTTTTAGAAATGACAACCTGCATTCATTTATTTATTTTGCAACCATTGGGATCAACACATTCAACATTTCTTCCAACTGGTAGTTTGGTTGGTTACTTGCTGACTTCGATGCATGAACTTACCAATTACCATAACCTTCTCTATGTCACCTTGTATTTTAAATCAATTTTAACAGCTTTAAACTTTCTTTTGTTTGTAATTTAACAACGAGCCCGCGTGCATGCTGACAAATTAAAAGAAAAATTCTTGATCAAAATGGATCAGATCAACCGATCTTACCAAACTGTGCAATCGAATCCTCACAAGATATTTGAAACATCTCACAAGAAATTTGAAAAACAAGAGATTAAATGGAAAAAACAAAACATAATAGGATTATTTGTTTAAATTAATGAAAAGTTAAAATGAGATTTATGAATTTAATTTTTCACAAGCTTAATTACTATTGGAGCTTATTGTGCATCTTATATATAAGTTGTTTGAATTGAAATTTTATCTTGCCAAACACTTTTTAAGATCTTATAAACACATAAACATAAGTTTTTATTTAAGGAGTTTACAAGTTCAATCCAACACCCTACATGCATCATGTACTAAATTATAGCACTTCAAAATTAGTTTAGGTAGCCCAAAAAAACCTGAATAAGAGGGCAGTAAGCAGTAAAAAATAAACAAAACAAAACAAAATGTGCATATTCAAATGAATGCTGACAATTTTTCTCTAGCCTAAGTAAAGCATGATGACCAGAATCCACCAACAAGCTGTATGGCAATTGCAATCAAATGTGAAGGCAGAGAATAATGTTAATGTAAATGAATGCAAATTAATTCAGCAAAGCCGTTAGCAACAAACCACGCATCATATCCGAATGAGGAAAGTAAAAGGTACCTAATAAAGGCTACAGAGACAAAACAACTAAGGAAAAGCTCTCTCTATCTGGGGTGGGTAGGAATAGAAATAGGAATACTAGGAAAGCAAAGTTCCTCCTATACTGTGATGAGACGACGATGTTAGCGTTTGCGGCCAGCCTAGTAGCGCACGTTACCGTTTTGCTTACATTTTGATGGAGTTAGACCAACCCATATTCGAATATATTGGCACATTATGCACCGGATGTCCAGCATTACCGTAAGGTCCCGACCCAGGAGCAAGAGGGCTATCATCATTGTCATCAGCAGAATCACTCGAACCACCGCCAGAGGGAGGGCTGCCACGTGAGGCCGGAGTGCCAAAATTCAACATATTTGAAGGTGGAGTAGATGAGTGCCCACTACCCTTCGGTTTTTTGCCTTCAGCAATGAAGCTCCCCACGACAACCTGGAAGAGGAAAATGTGATCTTTACGGTGTCTTGTCACAGAGAGAAACGAACATGGGGTGGATGATAGAAGATAACCTGAACCGGTGATGCAGCTTTAAGCACTCCAACAACCCCGCCGCCCACTACTTTACCATCTGTCCCTGCCAGTGACACACTCAGCACACCAGTTCGACTACCATTGCTCTCCGACGTTGGGAAGGAACCTGATAAAGAGATGATCTCATACCGGCCCTGTCAATTCATGAATGAGCCCTATTATGATATATGCTAAGAGCAAACCAAAGTGTAGCTTTATATGGTTCAAATCGAAATCTGATATAGGATCCAACATCTAAAGTTGATATACATACATATACTCCCTTTATCCTGCAAATGTAATCTTCTTGTCGTTTTCATATGCATCAAGTCGTTACTCATCCAGAATAAAAAATTATTAATAAAGAACACTGAGTAGAGGTATATTTGTTTTTTCAAATGTACTGCAAGCCTTCAACAACAAATGTGGACTAAAATCCAAGAAGATACAATAAGGAATTCAGGATTATCTTCAAGGAGAGAGCATAAAATGCTAAATATCAAAGGATTGTGATTACATGTGAATTATGTAAAGTAGGTGTAAAAACACCATCGAAGTTTTTAAGCAGATGGATTTCCCTTTCCAAAGTTTTTAAGCAGATGTCCGGATTTCCCTTTCCTTTTTCTTTTACGGAGTAAATAAGACATAAAAATATTCTTTTTGGGTTCCACACACTTGTGGCATACAGGTAGAGTGCAACTGCAAACTATCATGTTTGGGAAATAAGGAACGCCTCAACAAGTATCCCTGAATATAATTTCAAAAAATTATCTAAGAATGCCATATGAATTTTGGATGTGCTTGGACTATAGTATTTCAAAATGTCCTAACTACAACAAAAAGATAAATCTGGAGGTTCTGGCAAGATTTTGTTTAAATGATGGGAAGCATCTACTTTATATTTACACAAAAGGCCCTCTCTTATCAAAGAAAATTAAAGTCTAAAATAGGAATGAACTGATGTACAAGTGCTTCAAATTGTTCGATTACAGAGAGCATCTCACAACAAATGAAAATCTCCTGTCAGCCATTGACTGCACCGAAATGGTGACAGGCCATAATGAAATGATGGGAATCAAGAAAGCAAAAACTTCCAACATAGGATATTCAAGGAAGGGAGCAACTACAGAAATTTTAAAATTTCAAGGACAAAAGGGACCAAAATGTGAAGAATCAGAAAAAATGAAACCGAAGGCAATAGATGTTGTCGTGCTGATGAGCATACTTACAGAACTTGTGCCTAAGGACATTTATCAATTCATTTTTGGGGAGTGTACATGGAATGAAATGTAGATGCAGGAAATAGAAGTCCAAGAGATTAGGGAGAGGATAAGAAATCAAAGAAGAAGAAAAATAGACTGGCGTAGTTTTGTCATATTAAAATTTCCTCTACAGCAAACTTAAAACCAATTGTGATATTTAGATGCGAAAATACCATTACTTATGCAACCATACAGTAAGCTCATGTAGACATTATTCTTAAAAGTACCCACATAGGTAGCATATTGCCATCATTCTTTCTAGATAAAAGCACTTCAGGCACAAATCAATACATTACAATTACATTTTTAAAAAGGCATATCATAACAGAGGTTACAGGTAGCACCCACCTCATAGTTGACATGGCCACTAGGCGTCGCTGGTTGGCGTAGGTTAACACTAGAGATGGCACCATTAGCAGATAAAATGCAAACTGTACGTGGTCCTTGTTGTGAAAAAGCCATTATCTTTGAAGCTATGTCCTACAAAAATGAGAATCCAGAAATATTAATCAGACAAGTAGTGTCAGTCTACTCATCAAGCATAAGCTGGTTGATGATGCTTTCATAGGAAATTCCAAGATATGTCTAGCAATTATAATTCTACAGATTCCTTTTTTTTAGTTGTTGCTGTTTTGAACCAAACATACCATCTGTAATGCATAATGCAACGACGGTAGCTAGAGAATTGCTGGCTCAAACTCATTGAGTGGGACTTAATTCTATCCAACACTATATTTACCTAAATACAAAGTTAATAGATAGACTTACGTATAAGTAGGGTAGTGCACTAGTTACACTCTCCTATCAAAACATATAATGAGTCGTATGACTTGTGCCAAAACAATTTAGTCTGATAACTGCATTTTCTTTCTCGTTTTTGAGATTTTGACGATTGAATTTGAGTAAACTTAAACTATAAAGAACAAGAAAAGGAGGAAACATAAACTATATGCTATAATGCTATCTTGAATCTTCAAGGGCTTTGGATTTTAGACTCTTTTCTCTAAGGTTGCGTTCTCTTTGATGGAAAATTATCATGTGAAAAAGAGGGATAAGAAAACATTTTGCCTTTAAATTTTTCCTTCTTTTCCATCCCCTTGTCTAAGAAAAAGAATTTTACTCTTTCTTACTCCTCTTTTTCACTCCAATGGAAAGATAATATTTTCACTCCTTGCAAGTGGGATAATATTATCCTTCCATTTGAGTGAAAAGGAGGACGAAGAAAGAGTAAAACTAATTTTTTTAAATAAAGAGATGGAAAAGAAGAAAAAATTTAAAGGACAAATGTTTTATTTTCTCTCATTTTCCCATGATAATTTATGAATCAAAGAGAAGCGATGATTCTTCATCTCCAAAACATCCTCATCTCTCTCCACCTCCCTCATCCTCCCTTCCAACCCACACCTTCATCTCCTCCCTCCTCTTCCCATCCCTCATGAACTCCATCTTCCCGCTTCCCCCGCCACACGCACTGCGCAATATAAAGCTTCCACCTCCGCCAAGTAATTATCCCCCTTCTCTCTCCCACCTCTCAAATACTCCTTCAATTGAGCCCACATTCTGCCCCACAACCGCCTTCTTCTCGAGCCGCCCTCGGACGACCTGAGCCACTTGCAGAAGTTGTACATTTGCGCGGGGGTGCAAGTCGCCGCATCTTCACACCACTCTCCGGAAGATAAAATCGTCGGCCTCGCACGTTCACGGCCTTGATGAATTTGGCCGTGGTGAGGTACGTGGCGACGGGGAAGCCCTCGCGGCGAGAGGAGCTACGCATTTGGCCAGAATAGAGGCCAAAGTCTCAGCCTTTAAATTTACCAAAAAAAAGGAAATGCTCATTTACCTCATTCTAGATTAACGGTGATTACAGCGCCTAATTGAGCCCTAACTACACCATAACAATGTTGAGAGTTCATACTCAATCTTTCGAGTTTTAAAACAAACTCTCCAAGTTGGCAAAATGATTATATTGATAAATTTACACACCAAATTTGAGTTCAAAACACGACGAATAAACGCGACGGAATTGAGGAAACTTAATTCGAAAAAGGAAAAAAAAAAAAACAACAAAAACCCGCTTGCCCCATTTTGTAAATTAGTTAATGGAGTACCAGTATTTTTATTCCCTATTTGCGCTTATCACTTTTGTAGTTAGTCTCGCCAATTATTGTAGCACTACAAATACTTTTCCCATTCACATATTATTTTAGTATCAACCAACCTACCAAACTTACACACATGGCATATGATCATGTGCAAGTGCAATACAACAAGATAAGCACATATACCCAAATGCCAGTGGGATTTGATGAAAAGTAGGCCGAATTGCAAATACGATAATAAATCCCAAATCATACAATTATCTTTACATGTGAGCCAAACATAGGTCCAAACTCAGTAGATAAATACTTAAATAAAACTACAATAAACACAATTCTAGACCATCATCAAGTGGGAAAAATACAAAAACCAAAAAAATCAGCAGCTTCACACTTGCAAGCAGCAGTAGCAAGTTCTCAACGGTATACAAAGAGGAAAAATTTAGTGCCCAGTCTTGAACGGAATGGCTCTGATGATCACCTGGTGGTACAGGGCAGCAAGGGCAGCTCCGATGAATGGTCCGACCCAGAAGATCCACTGCAACGAGGCACATAAACGTTAGTCGGAGGTACAAAAGATTGATGAGGATTGGAATATGACCGATGTATGAACTTACGTGGTCATCCCAAGCATGGTCCCTGTTGAAGATGATGGCTGCACCAAGACTGCGAGCAGGGTTGATGCCGGTTCCGGTGATGGGGATGGTGGCCAAGTGAACCAAGAACACGGCGAATCCGATGGGGAGGGGAGCCAAGATCTGTGAAATTAACACATTAGTCTCATTTGCTCAAAATTCCTACAACAAAAAGAATTAATCCCCCTAATTTTCCACAACCAAAACATTGTTTCAAGATTTTACTCTAAAATCAATACTTCAAATAAGACCACAACAAAAGAAATAATGTACCACACCCTAATTTGCATACTGTATTGAGGAAATTCATAAAAGGATAAAACTGAAATGTGCACTAATGAACTATATATACTCACAGGAACGTGAGAATCTCTGGCGTTTCTCTTGGCGTCGGTGGCGGAGAAGACGGTGTAGACAAGGACAAAGGTGCCGATGATCTCAGCGCCAAGGCCGGAGCCCTTAGTGTAGCCGTGGGCGACAACATTAGCACCTCCGCCCTGCATCTGGTAGATAGAGGGCTGGAAACCCTTGACAACACCAGCACCGCAGATGGCACCTAGGGTTTGCATCACGATGTAGAAGACTGCTCTGGTCAGAGACAGTTTCCTCGCCAAGAACAGACCGAATGTCACGGCTGGGTTGATGTGTCCACCTGAAATTATCACAATATTTCACAAATCAATACATGGAAATTGGAAATCTACAAATTCAGTAGACTTTTATCAAGATTTAGAGATGATTGGTTACAGCAACTCTAAGGTGAAATTGGCCTAGATCTACAATTTCGTGAGCTCAGACATGCAAAGGTGCTTACTGTTACTAGATTATAGAGCAGAACTGCAAGCTCGTTTTCTAAATTTAGAAGACTAAGGTACAAAGTTATAAATACCAAATTCAAGCTCCGTAATCGACCAAAAAAATACAATAATTAGCCATAACTCCACATACGCGCGCACGCACAAATATGCAGCTGCAGCAGCAGAAACTTGAGCAGAGCTCCAATTAAGCAGATTTACTACTTCGAGAAAAAGAATAAAAATTAAGCCATTGCATGTGAAGTAACACAAAACATAGAATAAACACAGAATTTCACGAAACAACCAAACTCAAGCTGGTTGCATGAACTCGAAAAAAAAAAAAAAAAAGAAGCAGCAGCAAATTAAATTGCAGATCCAGGCGACAAACGCACAAAACACAGAGTGAAAGTGATAATCGAGTAGGAAAAAGTACCAGAGATTCCAGCGGTGCAGTAAACTAGGGCAAAAATCATTCCACCGAAGGCCCAAGCGATTCCCTGAACCCCAACGCTGGCGCACTTGGAAGTCGACCTCGCGTAGCCCATGACAGTCAAAACTGAGATGTAGAGGAACAGGAAGGTGGCCATGAATTCGGCAATGCCGGCTCTCCAGAAGGACCAGGAGGTCAGCTCGCCGGCCTCGAAGAGCGGCGCCGGCGGCGGCTCCTTGTAGTCCTTGGTCTGGGCGGAGGTGCCGATAGGCTGCCTCTCGTTGAATTTGTTCGCTCCGAGCTTCACATCCTCCTCTTTGCCTTCCATTTTTCTCTCTCTCTAGAGATGGCTTTCTCTCTCTACTAGGTGGGTTTGTTTGATGAGATGGTAGTGGTGTGGTGAAGTGGAGAGGAGAGACTGATTTATACTGACATGAGTAGATAAGTGTGAAATACAAATTCCTTTTTGATTTCTTCGTTTTTCTTAAGGCCCTTGGCTTTTTTCTTATTCTCATTTTAAGCAACTATATTTATTAAAATTTTCGTTTATATTTCGCTCCTCTTCTTCATTTAGTCCAGTAGTTTATTTATTTCGATTGATTTTGATTTAACATTATTAATGCTTGAGTTCGGGAAAATTCGAATATTGATTTCAAATAGGAATAGTATAATGTATGGTCGTATATTGCATATATTATTTTTTAATGACGTGTATTGTTGTATGATATTTTAATACTTCATTTTTACTCATGTATTATATATGACACTCGATTTAATTGTTTATCTAATATTTATACTTTTTATTATATAAATAATTGATTTACTTAAAATAAACATGTATACATATATGCCTCTATATGTTGAGAATGGTGTATTGGGGAAAATATTTGTTGATTTGGGGTTAATAATGTGTTGATTTGGCCGATTTTAATTTTAGCCCCCGTTACTCTTTGCAAAATTATTGATGGGATATTTAACGTTTAACAAATATGCTTATTGCTGAATATACTCAAAACGAATTTAATGTTTAGGGCCTAAGGTCTCGGGTTCGAGTCCTCCGTGATACGCCTTTAAAATTTTTGCATTTATTTATAAAAAAAAAAAGTATATTGCTGATTTTTTATTATGATTTTACTCTAAATTATAATTAGAGAAACAAAAGTTATGTATGAAAAAACATATAAAAGGTGAATATTCAAATTGAATTGAATGTCCTATTATACTTTAATTGAATCAATTATTTACTCAATCCACAATAAAAGACATAGTTATTAATTAAACTACCTTTGAAGTATAGTTACTAGGAGTATTTAAGTTATAGTAATAACAAACTTAATTTAGTGATTTAGTTTTCTTATATGGGAGCCGTTATTATGAACTCCAAACTAGAATCTCAGTGCAAAACGTAAGGGCCGCTATGCAATATATCCAAATAACAGGGAGTGAAAATTAATTTTAGTGAAAGTACAAAAAGAGAAGATGTTTCTGGAGAGAGCAAAAAGAAGACAAACGATAGCCAATGAATGAGCTGCGCTGTCTGCTGCCGTGGAGCTTCATACCTTTCTTCTGCTTTTTTGCTGTATTTATAATATTTAATGCGCACAATCCACTCATTTTTAGATTAATTAATTAGTATTCACGAAAGTGCTTTATTGTGTTAATGTGTTATCATAATATAATATTTTAATAATTCATTTGACAGAATAAAACACTATTTTTCAAAAAATATGTTATCCTCCACGAATAATCCAGCGCTTTCTTCAATGAATATTCATAACTTTTTATTTGTAAAATGAATAAGTTCAGCTGACCCCTTTTGTCGTGGAAAGAAAACCCACGAAAACATAAATGTTTATTCTATTGGTTATCCTAAAAATAGTTATCTACCTTGATTTCAAAATTGTTATATGTAACTATGTAAGTGGGATTTAAGCAAAACGAATCTAGCAGTTGCAGATTGATCAGTCATAAAATAACACGAGAGATTGGTTAAGTTACCCTTCATTGGATAAGTGTAATTAATTTTATCTACATTTTATTATGCATAAACACATTAAGAAACTGCTAAGATTTCCTTACATGCCATACAAAATTACAGCACATAATCAAATTGGAAATATTCTATGGTGCAAACGTTGTAGGTGCAAATTTCCAAATATGGAAATTGTATCTTTTTTATTTTATTTAAAATTAATAAAATTCTAAACATAGTTGGGTGTGGATTTTACCTATTTTTTTTTCTCTCTCTCTCACACCTCTCTCTCTCCCCTCTCTCCCAATTCTCTCACCTCTCTCTCTCTTCTAATTCTCTCATGCTCTCTTATTCTCTCACACATAAAACACACACTAATTAAATATTATTTTTTAAATGCATAATTAATTTCTCTTTATATTTTAAGAAAAACTTTTGTGGTATTATTAATTGGTTATGAAGATTTAATGATACACAACATATATACAACTAATGTTGTTGAGATTTTTTTATAATTATTAGTAAAAAAATCACTTAATATATATTTCATATTTCTCATTCAGATTTTATATTAAAATGATGTTATCCTCTTGGAAAAGTTTTCAAAAATATTTAATTTGAATCCTAAATGATTTCTTTTAGTTTATTAATTTTATTAAATTAATAGAATAATTCAATGCCAAATTCATACTATTTGATATACCAAGAATTTATTTGAACTTTTATATTATTAGTTAATTATACCACCATAGAGAAATATGATCTTAAATATTTACAAATTTTTGTTAAGATAAACATAAATTTGCTCCCTTTTGCACACAAAATATTACTATTAT
>JAYJMF010307786.1:0-13316 GCA_036873715.1 Salvia sclarea
GGTTGTATTAAAGTGTTAAATAAGGAAAATATGATGTGTCAATGTAGGAGGGAATGGGGGGATGATTTGGAGGGCTTGGCCCCAAATCCTATAATATAGAAGATATTAGAATAAATTATGAATACCAAAACTCAAGTGTTTAGAAATATAAATCTTAAATCCTTATTTATAAATTTCGGGCATTGATTATCAAGATAAGTAACAAAAGATGTCACACTAGAGTTCAATAGAAAATCAAAATTCATGAATAGGAAATGTTTGAGCAATTTTCAGGCTATTTAGTTACAAAAAACATCGAATAGCATCAAATATAATAATTTAATAAATTATTTATTTGAACCAGAACCTAAAACCAAATTAGGATTATGAAAGTGATTTTTTTTTATGGTTTTTTTATTGTCATAAAAGAAAACATTATTGATTATGCTATGTAAGTTGAAGTATAGAACTATATATTATGAAATAGTGAAGTGTGTATAATGAGCATGATTGTTGATTTTGAAAGTGATTTTCTTGGTGCTTATGGTAAAGAATCCATATAACATTTTGAAGAACTAATGCTTTCTTAAAGTCGATTTCCAAATAATTTAATAAGAAGTGGATAGCCCAATTAATTAGCCCAAAGAGTTTCATTGTTTTGATAAATAGTGGATAGTCCAATTGGCCCAAAGAATTCAAGCTTATGTTATATGTCAACCCAAATAAATAACTTACCATCTCCTGCGTAAAATAAATTATTGAAATTTATTAGTATTATTATTTTTCATAAACTATAAAGGGATGGATAACATTATGTAAAAGGTTACTTTTTTTTAGACCTATGTAAAAGGTTACTTAAGGCTGGCCTATGATATACGTATATGTTGTCCATTATCAACTGATCATCAGTGTGGTCGAAACAGTGCTTGAATGTCGTAACAAATTAGTTGGCTATAAATATATTAACGGAACAAAGATGGGCCCATATTTTTTCTCCTCTGATAGGCGGCAAACTTTTCTAAATTAAACTATGTGACTATGGAAACGTGAGTTGTGGTAAAAAAAATAATTGACGATGAATTTTCGTCTTAATTTAATATTTTTTTAAAAAGCTAGACTCATGCTACTATACTAGTATATATCTCTATTTATTTATTAAGATTATGGTATTAATTGATATATTTCATGCACCTAACCTACTAACCAAGTGATGGATCATCCCTCTCAATTGGCATTATTTTCAAACATCATTCTATTGACTTTTACTAGTATATAATGATTTTTAAAACTACATATGCAAGTGGTTGAAGGCCTTAAAAGAAATTTGAAAGAAACGACTATAATTAATTAGAGTGTCTCTTAAAATGTTATAATGCAGTAATTAGCTCTGGGATTGCTTTTTCGTGGAAGCTAAATAGCTAACTAATCTATATCTATATCTATATCTATATAAAAGTAAAACCACAACAAAAATTATTTTCCCTCCAAAACTACATTAAATAATTTCATTAATTCTTTTGACAAAACATTTAATACAATAATAATCATTAATTAACCATCACACATATGTATAAGAAAATTTTCTTATTCAATTATATAATAACACACACACATTTAATTAATCATTCAACCATTGAATTATTTTTAAATATTTAAATTATTAATAATATTTCGTTTTAAGTTATAATATTATCTTTATTTTTCTTAAGATTAATGGAAAAGAATTATGCATACTAAAATAAGTTCAAAATGGAAACACAAAAACTTATACGCGACACCCCAAAAAGAGAAATATGACAACTTCTATGTGGCTAAGCGAGTACAATTCAGAGTATTAAAATAATTTTCATCAATTATATATATAGTCATAATTTTAATATAAAAATAAAATTTCATTGATTAATTTTTAGATCATAAAATAGTAAAATAAATTTTAATGAGATCAAATAGCATAATAATTCATCTCACGCAATGCGTGGGGTAATATACTAGTAAACAATTAAAGATGGCCCAATTTTTAATATTACTAATATACGGTATACCACATATATATTTGTCAACAATAATTAGCTTCTAGTGCTATTTGCACAGTCAATTATTGGAAATAGTAATATTTTTTAAGTAGCTTCAAGTGCATGATATTTTTCAACAATAATATTTGTGAACAATAATATTTTTTAAGTTGCTTCTAGTGCACAGTCAATTATTGGAAATAATAATATTTGTCAACAATAATATTTCTTAATTACCTTCTAGTGCTATTTGCACAGTCTATTTTAGTAAGTAGTTAAAAAATCTCATGGCATCTTCACTTGAAATTTCCAGTTCCACGTCAGATTCAAAGCGTGACGGACACGGTCGTTATGAAAAAGACGTAATCTTTTTTATTTCTTCAATTCTCCATTTCTTTTAATCTCAAGAGCCAATCAACCAATAATAATAAAATCGCTTTGAAAAAGTCTCCATATAACGTTTGAATTTTTGAATTTTATTCATGGCCACTTAGATTCTCCCCTTCTAGTACTACACTCAATAAAATGTTATTATATAATTAAACAAAGTCAATTTATATTAGAGCAATCATCTATGATAAATTGGTTGGTTGGTCCAATTTCTCATTAATTTGCAAGATTTCCATCAAAAGTGGAGGGAATTATGCATATTCTCCATCTCTTGTGTTGCTTATTGTTACTATTGGTGGAGTCGACGATCTCGTTGAAATCCGTGGAATGTCCGCGGTTGCTACCACGTGGGGCCAGTTTGAGCATTGGAATAGTGATTGATGAGAACTCGAGAGTCGGAAAAGAGCAGAAGATAGCCATGGAATTGGCTGCCCAAGATTTGAGCCATTGTTTAAACTTGGCTTTGCACATCAAAGATTTACATGGCAACTCAACTCTTGCTGCTTCAGCTGGTAACACACTATTTACTTCTTTAATTTCATTTTAACTTTGTTAATTTTAAGCCAAATGAAAATTAGTGCATGGTTTTATGGTGGGTTTTTGCTTTGTTACTCATATTTGGAAATAGAAAATATGAAATGCGATTTTGGAGTTATTAAAGTATTGTGTGAGTGTATTTATGGCCGGATTAATTAAGTTGTTTTCTAGCTTAATGAAGAATTACGAGTCACTAATTATGTGTCGATTTTGTCATGGAAAAAAATTATTAGTATTATTTTAGAAGGAAGTTGTTCGTATGAGTAGAGTTGACTTCATCTTTTTAATTATGATTTGTGAATCAATTAATGCTACAAAAGTCTTTCAATGTGAATATGAACTCGGAAAATGACATTATTTGATTCAACAGCGTGTAGTCATTAATATCTATTGAATCTTTGAATTTTTCAGAAGGTATATTTGACATTTCCTCCAAAATTCCATAGAGCGAAAAATATATATATTATTATTGTTATTATGGGGTTGGTTCAGGTGAGAAGGCCTAATTTCGTGAGAAATGAGAAGGATTTTCGTCCATTGGTCTTGGAAGATCAATGGATCAGATCTATTTTCGATTGTGCAAAATGTTTTAACTGTTTGTGCAATAATTTATTTTACGTGAATATTGTTGCACAAAGTGCATTTAGTTGTTGCACAAAATGTATCCAGTTGTTGCACAGATATATATAATTACACAGTGACAATGTTGCACAGAACGTATAAAGTTGTTGCACAGTGTTGTGCAACAATTTTGTTGATATTGTGCAAAACAATTATACATTTTGTGCAACTCTCGTAATATTTCGCACATTCTCACGGAAATGTCTTCTCACGGTAACCCACCCCTATACATATATATGAATCTTATGGAGAATAAATAGGAGGAGAAGTAATTAATATTAAGATGGGAAAATAATATATCAATGTCCCAAACATTTAGGTACGTATTTAGAATATTAAAAGTGCGCGCCCCTAACGCTCTATAATTGCTTCTAAAATATCCAATCTCATTTTCCGACATCTAGGCCACGTCATTAATTTCTGACGTGGAGTTTTAAGTGTACGTACTTCAACAATTTCAATTTCTTAAAATTATTCGACGGGATGATCGAACCCCTATCCGTCGAAAGATATACAACAAGGAATGGTATAAAAAATTGTGTGGTGGCGATTATTTGTCACAATTTCAATACATATATATCACTAAAACGTTGGGATAGTGTGATTACTTTCTCAATTAAGAAGGGGAAAAGTAAAAAAATGAGATGCGTTCTAACTTCTACTTCTACTGCTGCTCCCTACTATTAACTCGTTTAATTTTTCTGGATTGACTTCTGTGCCTCAAAAGTAGCACTCCATAAATCCTCTCAGCTCGCTCATCACCTCTCTATTCTATATATGGCAAGAGAAGGCGAAGAAGCACAAGAGATTAGCGCAACAATGGAACCCGATCTCTCCCTCAAGCTCGTCGACGCCCAGCAGCAACAAGAGAAGAAACTCCAGAAATCTCCATCGTCAAATATTCAAACAGACCAAGAAGAAGATCGCGCTCCAATTCAAAATTCCGATCACGGATTCAACACGCAAGAGGTATCATCAGTTTTAACTTCCATCGATTCTCAATCTCTATATATATATTGAGAGAAAATTCTCGTCGTTGAATGAAGTAATTAACAGTTTAAATATTCGATTCAGCTCACAGTTCTGCAGATGAAGATGAATCTCGTGAAAGAGGAAAACAAGCAATTACGAAACGCGGTGGAGCAGACGATGAAGAATTACACCGATCTGCAGACTAAATTTGCTATGATCCAGCAAAATAGCAAAAACAAGGTAAATACGAATAAGAAGAAGAGAGAATTCAAATCAAGAAACTGCCTTTTTTTTAAAAAAAATAAATAATTAATATTTTTTTATGTATATAGATGTGTCATGTGAATAGCAATAAACTTTTTTTCCTCGAAAACAGCTCTCTGAATTTTTAAAATCAATTTAGGATCCCAATATGATTTACGCGCTCAACGAGAGTAATTATAACAAAGACGACGACGTCATCGCGGGGCGGAGATCACCGTCGGAGGAGGACGACGGAGCTGAAAATGACGGATTAGGGTTGTCGCTGAGGGTGGCGAGCAGCTGCAGCGAGGCGGCGGAGCACGGCGGCGATGCGCCGGAGAAGAGGGAGGAGATGAGGCCGAATCAAAATCAGATGCACAGCAACAACATGACTGGAATCATGAATCATATCAATTCTCCACCTAATAAGAGAGCTAGGGTTTCTGTCAGGGCGAGATGTGATTCAGCCACGGTCAGTTTTATTTTCTTTTTAATCTTATTTTCTCATTCGGCTCTTTTGTTAAAAAAAATTTAATGAGTTGAAATTGAATTGAAATAGGTTTTTTTTTTTGGATGAATATTTAATTAATTAGATGAACGATGGATGTCAATGGAGAAAATACGGCCAAAAGATTGCTAAAGGAAATCCTTGCCCTCGAGCGTATTATCGTTGCACTGTAGCTCCGGGATGCCCAGTGAGGAAACAGGTACATGTACATATATACTTTTCTTCTTACCTAATTATCCGTAGGTGTATATATATATATATATTTATGTGATGGGTTTTAGGAAATGAACTTAATTAAGGAGAAAATTAGGATCTTATTTACTAATTGTACACTGTTTTTGCCATGGAGATTGATCATGATGGTTCATTTTGGTTGAATTAATTAGTAGTACTACTATAATACGAATATTGTCAAGATATCTAGTGCTAATTTTTAAAGTCCCCAGCTAGCCGTAACAAAAACATTATAAGTCTTACATTGATTTAATAAACTATAAACAGTTAAAACTAATAATGATGATGATAAACACAGTATTCTTGTTGTTTCTCAACTTATTCGATGAGATGGTTTGTGTTGGTTTTAATTGATGAGTTGCCATTTTAGGCAATTGGTGACGAACAGAAGCTATAGTAATTAGAGGATCAATTTAATTATGAGCTACAAGTTTTTTGTGTTCTATTGAGTTTATGAAAATTATTATAGTTTATTACAAGTTATTCAGTGTAATTAATGCTTCCAAAAATTGATCCTCATTAGACGGATAATCATGATTCGTTCGATATAGGTCCAAAGATGTCTAGAAGACAAGTCAATATTGATCACAACATATGAAGGGACGCACAACCACCCCCTCCCAGTAGGCGCAACCGCTATGGCATCGACAACATCAGCTACATCGCCTTACATGATGTTCGACGCGAACAATCCCTTCCACAACAATGAAGTACTCCATCCGGCCCCGAAACAACCACATTCCCCTTATTACAACAACAACATTAATAGCCCTCTTCTCATGAATCCCTCTTCATCATTCATACCAAACCTAAGACCCCTAAACCCTAATTACTATGACCCCACAAAGGGAATTGTTTTGGACCTCACCAACAACAACCCTAGCTCCTCAAACTCCATGCCCCAATTAGGGTATTCTTTGATCCCTAAACCACCAAGCTTCAACGCGAACACACTCGTTAACCAGCTCTTCCCTCACCCGAACAGGTTATTACAGGATCAAGATCGAGGAAATTTCGACAGAACGATGTCGTCGTTGTCGGAAAATGTGAGTGCAATAACTTCTGATCCTACGTTTAGGGTTGCTGTTGCAGCTGCCATTTCCTCACTCATCAATAAAGAGAGCCAAACAGTCCCTAAAGATGGGGAGAACGGTGGCAATAGGGATAAGAGTTGGATTCTTGAATCCAGTAACCCTATCCATCATTCGCCAACCGAATAATTAATTAATATATGAATTTTATAGTAATATTCTATATGATTTGATATATTAGTTCTAGCAGAGTTAATTAATTATGTAAATTTAGCTGACAGGTTCTATCTATATTTTTGCACGTAGTAATTGGTTTCTTTTATAAAGTCAGAGGATTCGGTTACATAATTATATATAGTGAACATTAAATTTTGCTATGTTTTCTGGGATATATAATAGTTTTGTGAGCTGGATGTTCCATGTGAAGCCTTGACTGTTGTAAAAATCAAGAATTTTTAAAAATTGGTTCTATATTTTTCTTGCTAATTTTCCTAGAAATTTGGATCTGATCCTAATTTTTTTATATGTGTATATTACTTAATTTTCTGATGCTTATACTGTTATTTTATTTGGAACATGAGTACCGGTGAATTATCTTCCACATGCATCATTTTTAATGTTGCAATTTCCCATGTTGATTTTGAATATATATTTAATGTTAACTAATTAACTAAGAGATATAGTATTAATCTTTTCTAAGATATTAGGTGTTCGATTTCAAAGGCTATTAACTAATCTAAGGGCTGCTTTGATAATCAATGCGACGTCCCTCCATCGATCAGTTAGCTGTAAAGAATCGTAATTAACGATGTATTAATAATGGTCCAATAGTGTGTTAATACATGTACAGTACATATATACTAGTGGATTTAGAGGGCTTTTGGGAACACTTCATAAGCTGTTTAAACAATCAATAAAGATATTTTAGAGTTTAACTATATATACAAACTTAATATTTTGAAAAATTTAATATAAAAATAAATTGAAAAGTAAAATAAACTATATATTTGGCAGTAATTAATATGAAATAAGAATTTTATTTGCTTTCTATTCAGTTACAAGTTATCTTTTGAAAAAGTATTAAGCTCTTGAAGAAAGATCTCCTTCAGAGTCCTTGTGATTTAATCATTCATGAATAATCAATTAAGCTTTCTTATTATTAATTGAAACTTAATTTTTTATAAACTCGATCATCCAATTCCCTCAATAACTTTTTTCTTTCAAAAAGATCCAAACCATGCTTTTGATATTTTCCCACACCAAAAAAGTTTGCAGCTATAGCATGATCTATCAAGGTATTGATTCTGTTACTATTGTTATAGCATCATTTTGATTTTTATTACTACCTCTATTATTGGTAGTACTTTATTAATGTTAGTGCTAGTTTAGATTATTGGATTTGGGCCTGAACTTTAGTAGCCCAAAGTATCACGCTACATTAGATGTGTAGTTCAAATAGATTTATTATTTATCAAATAAATCAACCCAATAGAGATGACCGTACGAAACCATCCTAAAATAAAATAAAATCAGACGCTCACTTTGGGGCTGATTCAATGTATTGCTCATTTTATTCATTACTATGATCTATGAATTATATTACAAAATACAATTACAATATGATTTTTGAGTCTTAATAATTAAATACCTTAACTTTCTTCTTTTGCAATCGGGGCTCACGCCATTTTTTTGGCGGGCGGGAAAATAACTCAACACTGATTTTATCTTACGTGGACTTAAAAAATATCATGTCGTTTCTCACTTCAGAAAAACAGATGATTGAAATTAAAAACGCGCATCACCGTTTCTTTCGATCGGAAAATGAATTAAAAATAAAAAAGAGGATAAACGACGACGCTTTGCCCCTTTTTAATTTCATCAATTTTCACAAACTAAAATTGAATTGTAAAATCTCCAATTTTCAAGTGTAAAATACATCAATTTGAATGTATTTGCACAACTAAAACTTCCTCAAATTGAAACTAGCACAAGATATATATGTTAGAATTTCCCCCCAAGTTAGATCAGAATCTAAAAAATAACAACATTAATTTCACAAACCAAATCAACGTAGTCAAATTCCGGTGTCCATGATCAGCATTAATTTGGGTAAATTTCTGTTTCATGATCAAATCCAAAGAATCCTAAAACTCATGCTTCATGGATATTTATATACAGATTGTCCAACCAGTAGCTTACTAACCTATTAAGAAACTAATTTTCTAACGCTGCTCCTGTCCAACATTAACATAATTAAGAAATAAACTAAACTATTAATCTATAAATACCCCTCAACCACAAGCTCTTAATATGCGATACATATTTGTAACATAACAACAACAAAAAGTGAGTGGAATATGAAATCGTGGAGAATGGTTGCGGTGGCGATTATGTTGGTGATTTTTAGTGCTCAATATGCGGCGGCGGCGAACGACGACGACGATCTTAGATGCCTCGGGCGATTATTATTGTCGTCAAAATCCTTTTCTGTGTGATGAGCACTGTAAATACGAGTGCTATATTCGACGTTATTCACCACCATCTTCCCGAATTAATTAAGGTTTTCATGTTTTGTCGAAATAATTAATAAGGCGAAACAATATTTTTCTTTTTAAAGATTGATTATTATTATAAATCCTATGTGTAATATTCACTATTGTAAGCAATGAACACAAATTAAATAAGTTTAGTACAAATTTCCAATGATTGATGATGGAGCGCCAAAAAAAATCTACAATTTACCACACTTTGTTTCTGTAGAAGATGTATATTTACCCGAGCAAAATTTTCCAACTTCTTCGTTCTCTTTGATGGAATGTGATCCTTTGTTCCATTATTTTCTATGTTGTATGGTGTCCTATTATTATTTACTATAAAATAGAATTATAGTATTATTGTTTAATGAACTCTAATTAATGTTTTGAAATTATTTTGAAAAAATATATATACCATATATACTTTTAAAATAATCAATCAAAATAGTACTTTTCAAATTGAAAAAAAAATACAAATTGAATATAAAAATTAACTGTAAACCCTAACCATAACCCTAACATGGATTAATACATCATAATACTAATTTATAAATTATATTAAAGCATAATAAGTTAAAATTGATGAAAAAAATGAGTAGAAACTAAATAAAATTAAAAGTGGGGCATAGTGTGAGACACCAAAAATGAGATAGAGGATCACATATGCTCTTCTATGATGTTGCAACCAGGAATGTCAAAAAAGCTCGAAACCGATGTGCCGACCCGGACAATCCGATAGAAAAGATGGGGTTAGAGGCCAAAATATTTCGGCCCGAAATAAAAAAAATAAAACGATTAACCCGAACCGAAAATGGCCAGAGGCCAAGTGGACTAGCTCGAAATTGAGTGGGTCGGCCCGATTAGCCGATCTAATATTTATTACTTTATTTTTTTAAAACTTGATAATAAGGTTTCGATGTTTATAGATCATGATTTTGTTTTCTTTGACATCTAATAAAAATCTTTATGACATAAAAGTTGAAAAAAAAAAATTGTTAATGTTAAATATGTGTTAGTAATTAAATATTTATGATGAAAGATTACTTATTTGTGTTTCTAGGACAGAGAGATGAATTCACGCATAACCTTTTTTTTTTTTTTTGAGGGGGTTTGAGGGGGAATTCACACATAAATACAAAGTAAACATTTCAAGAATTAAAACTAATAACCGCTGAATTTTCTTTCTGTTGATCAAATCTGCTTCTCGCCCTCGTATAATTTATTTTGGCGATGAATCAACGGAACCCATCGAAAATTCGAAATCCGTCTGCTGCAAAACGCTGATCAAAACACAAATAATATTGGAATATTATGAGCGCATATTAAAACTATATTTTTCACCTTAATTAGCATTAGATATGGATGGTAAGAAATAGCATTACTCGATTAATTTATTACCTTGTTTCCATCTCCTAATTTAAGAGCATGATGTCATCGTTCAAATGATGTTGAGACACACAGAAATGCTGACGTGTCGATCATTCATTGGCTGGGACACTCTAGCTATACCCAGCACAATCGCAACCTATATATACCCTCCACCTTCAAACTTCAAATCAACGAACACTCATCATCCAAAGCTTAAAGCCTTCGAAACTAAAAAAAATCAACCATGGCATTCAATCACGCCGCTTTCTGCATTCTTCTCCTCTTCGTTTCCGGCATAGGCATAGCAACGGCGGGGGGCTCGGGCTCGGAGGGAGATACAGTGATCGGAATCGATTTGGGGACCACCTATTCCTGCGTGGGAGTTTACCGGAACGGGAAAGTCGAGATCATCGCCAACGACCAAGGCAACCGGATCACGCCGTCGTGGGTGGCGTTCACCGGCGCCGAGCGCCTCATCGGAGAAGCCGCCAAGAACCAGGCGCCTCTCAATCCCGATCGCACCATCTTCGACGTCAAAAGGCTCATCGGAAGGAAGTAAGTTATAGCAGTTAATTTTTCTCCCCCCTTTTTTTGGCGGGAAAATCATAACTAGGTTTTCAATTGAAAAAAATAAAAATTCGATCTGATCGCGTGTGTGTAGGTTTGATGATGCGGAGGTGCAGAGGGATATGAAGATGCTGCCGTACAAGGTCGTGGACAAGGAGGGG
The DNA here is from genome assembly GCA_036873715.1 of Salvia sclarea. Lineage (NCBI taxonomy): Eukaryota > Viridiplantae > Streptophyta > Magnoliopsida > Lamiales > Lamiaceae > Salvia > Salvia sclarea. Next base: position 11,158 of record JAYJMF010307786.1, read on the forward strand.
AAGCCGTACGTTAAGGTGAAGATGAGAGACGGCGACGAGGCGAAGGCGTTCAGCCCGGAGGAGACCAGCGCCATGATTCTGCAGAAGATGAAGGAGACGGCGGAGGCTTACTTGGGGAAGAAGATCAAACGCGCAGTCATAACCGTTCCAGGTATTATTATTATTTATTTTTTTTGAATTTTTCTTAGTTTTAACCGATTTTGAAGTGAAATTTATGTGTTTTGAGGTATTAATTTGATGTTGTTGCTTGCGTAGCTTACTTCAACGATGCTCAGAGGCAGGCGACGAAGGATGCAGGGACGATAGCAGGGCTCGAGGTGGCTCGTATAATCAACGAGCCGACTGCAGCTGCGATCGCGTATGGCCTCGATAAGAAAGGGGAGATGAACGTCGTCGTCTTTGATCTAGGAGGCGGCACCTTCGATGTGAGCGTGCTGACTATTGAAAACGGTGTGTTCGAGGTCCTCGCCACGAGTGGGGACACTCATCTCGGGGGCGAGGATTTCGACCACAGAGTGATGGAGTATTTCATCAAGCTGATCAAGAAGAAATATGGCAAAGACATAAGCAGAGATGGGAAGGCTCTTGGGAAACTAAGGAGGGAATGTGAGAGGGCTAAGAGAGCGTTGAGCAACCAGCACCAAGTTCGTCTCGAGATTGAATCCCTCTTTGATGGCGTCGACTTCTCTGAGCCCTTGACGAGGGCGAGGTTCGAGGATCTGAACATGGATCTGTTCAAGAGGACGATGGGGCCGGTGGAGAGGGCGTTGAAGGATGCCAATTTGAAGAAGTCGGAGATTCATGAGATCGTGCTCGTTGGGGGCAGCACGAGGATCCCCAAGGTGCAGGAGCTGTTGAGGGATTTCTTTAATGGGAGGGAGCCAAGCAAGGGGGTGAATCCGGATGAGGCCGTGGCTCACGGAGCAGCCATTCAAGGGGGGATCATTGGTGGAGAAGCTGGCGGAGAAGGTCAATAATTGTGTGTGTGAATTTCTATTGTGTTTGTATCATATAGGTTTAATAAATATTATTCATTGTTTCGTGCAGAGCTCTTGGTTATCGACAGAACTCCGTTGAGTTTAGGCATTGAGACGGTAGGTGGAGTGATGACGAAGTTGATACCAAGAAACACTGTGATACCAACCAAGAGGTCACAAATTTTCACTACCTATCAAGATCAACAAACCACAGTGTCAATCAAGGTATGAATGAATCTTTGATTATATATAATTTTTTTTTATGAGAATTGTGATCTTGATTCTCTTATTTGTCACATTAGGTCTATGAAGGAGAGAGAGCATTAACAAAAGATTGCCGAGAACTTGGGAGATTTGAGCTCTCTAGCATTCCACCTGCTCCAAGGTAAACAAACTCATATTGCTTATATGATAAAATTCATGATTCATTTTTTTTATTTGATTGATCGAATTTGAATGCAAATGCAGGGGAGTTCCTCAGATAGAGGTGATGTTCGAGGTAGACGTGAACGGGATACTGCACGTGACAGCGGAGGAGAAGGCGGCCAAGAAGTCAAAATCCATCACCATCACCAACGAGAAGGGGCGTCTGAGCGAGGAAGAGATCGAAGAGAAGGTGAGGGAGGCGGAGGAGTTTGCAGAGGAGGATAGGAAGGTCAGAGAGAGAGTCGAGGCGAAGAACAAACTGGAAACGTATGTTTTCAACATGAAGAGCAGCATCAATGACAAGGATAAGATTGGAAGTGATGAGAGGGAAACGATTGAGAGGGCATTGAAGGATGCTATGGAGTGGTTGGATGAGAATCAAGATGCTGAGAAAGAGGATTTGGAGGAGAAGATGAGAGAGGTTGAAGGTGTGTGCAATCCTATTATAAAGAAGGTTTATGAGCAAAGTGGAAGAGGCTCTAGTGGTGATGAAGAGGAGGATGAATCACATGATGAGTTATAGAAATATAGGATGTGTTACTTATTCAAGGCCACATTTTTGTTTTGATACCTCTTCTTTTTTAGTAAACTTGGTTGTCTCTTGAATCTGATTTTAAAATAATTCTAATTTGTGGGCCTCGCTAGTGTTAAGAGGCATTAGCATTATTCATTTTTATTCTATACTAGCAGAAGGGACGTGCGTCGCACGTCTTACATATCAATTAACATGTTTTTTGTCATGTAAAGTCATATCAT
>JAYJMF010308117.1:0-13307 GCA_036873715.1 Salvia sclarea
GACCATTAATTTTGACAAAATCACAAAATTGCCACTCAAATCAAAATCAATTTGAAATTGATTTCAAATCAAATTTTTAATTTGGCTCCACATTTAATTATAGTATAGATTATTAAAAAATATATACTTTTTGTAAAATAATAAAATGAAATTTTATGAATAAGTATCAACAAATATTATATTATATGTGTTGTATATGTACATTTAAAAGACCATAAAGCCCTTGATAATAAGAAGAAGAGGAATTACTTAAATTTTTTTAAAAAAAAGGTGAAAAGAAAAGAAGAAAACAAATGTGGAGATTTGCAGATAACATACGCCCTTTCCACCTTATCTCCTTCCTCTCTCTCAGTCTCCAAACAATGTAGCAATTATGCAAGAGACACTCCACCTCTCCTCCTCCTCCTCCGCCGCCGCCGCCGCCCCCCTCCCCCTCCACAGCCCCAATTTCCCCTCCATTCCCCGCCCCAAACACCTCCAATTTCAACCCCATAAATCCCCCACCATCTGCCTCCCTCCCCCTGTCAAATCGCCGGCTAATCACGCGCCTCCGCCCATTTCTCCGGCCAAACCGCAAACTCCCCAAATCCAGGAAATCATCCTCTACTTGGACTCCCTCGGCATCGACTCCTTCTACTGCCTCCACTCCCACCCGCCGCTAATCTCCACTCCCGTCTCCCAAATAAAATCCACTGTCGATTTCCTCCTCTCTCTAGGCATCACCGTCCACGATCTCCGCCGCATTTTCCCCATGTGTCCGGAGCTCCTTACCTCCTCCACCTCCGCCACCGTAATCCGCGCCACCACCTTCCTCCTCCGCGAGGTCCGCGTCGAGGCCGCCGATCTCCGCTACGTCATCCACCGCCGCCCGCGCCTCCTCACCTGCAGCGTCGAGCGCCAGCTCCGCCCCACTCTCTACTTCCTCCAGGGCACAATCGGCATCGAGGACGTCAGCAGATTCACCTCCCTACTCTCCTGCTCCGTCGAATCCAAGTTTATTCCGAGAATTGAGTACTTGCAGAAGCTAGGGTTTTCGTACAGGGACACGATTGTGATGTTCAGGAGGTTCCCCTCTCTGTTCTGTTACAGCATCAAGGAGAATTTCGAGCCGAAATTCGACTATTTCGTGGTGGAGATGGGGAGGGAATTGAAGGAATTGGTGGCGTTCCCCCATTATTTCTCTTTTAGCTTAGAGAATAGGATAAAGCCGAGGCACAGAAAGTGTGTGCAGAAGGGCGTCTGCTTGGCGTTGCCGACGATGTTGAAGTCATCGGAGAGGCGGTTTCGGGAGAGGTTGGAGGTGTGCTGTAGCTCCTCTGCGCCGGTGAGGTCTTCTCCGTTGTGGTGTACAAGTATAAATACTCATGGTGATACTGTGACATAGATGAAGAAATTGGCGTTGTTTCTTTATGTTCATATATGTATATTACATTCTATTGTTGGGATTATAAGGTTTATTCAGTTCATCATTGCTAAGGAATTCAGGATGAGTGATGTTGCCTTGTGTTTATTGTCTTATGCTGTTAACTTCTTGTTAGAATGGGCTATGTATGATTGAGTGCCATCGACATAGTTTTAAGGTTATTCAAACTAGGTAATGCTATTACTATTATTCTATAATCATCACATGAGATTGCGATCATCTGCTGATCTTGACTGGTTCTGCTGTTCGCTCTTCGCGGCTTATCCATATTTGGCCTCTGCGTGCCACAGGTATGGTCTAAAAATTCATTCTTTTGATGAAAATTCCTCTTACTATGATCATTGCTACCATTGTTGTGATTCACACCTTTGATTATAGGACTTTCATGGGATGCTTCCTTCATCGAAGAGCTGCTAGCTCCAGTAAAGAAGGTTAGCAGTATCAAAATTTACATTTGATCTTGGATTGCACTTTATAATATGTGATACTAGCAAGATTTATATTGAAGTTTCATCATCTATTACATGTATAAGAGCATAATAGTCTTGAGAATTACACTACATGCCATTTTCCCACCCAAAGTTCTCTACCTTCAGTTTTTTGATGCAACAATGCTGCATTAGCTCTTAGATATTTCAGAGTTAGGTATCAATTGACATTGTTTCATATTATCTGAAACTGGGGCACAACGTTGAGTGGTTCAAAGCCCTCTCCCTCAGTTTCTACTTTCTACCTAGATATCTGCTGATAATAATTGTACACATCATGCTGCATTCGACATTTCAGACTTGACAAAGTTCAGATTCAGCTGATGTTTCGTAATACAAATGGTTTTATTGCTTGTGTTTAAAATCAACAATCTTAAACACCATCTGGGTACTCCTAACTTTTATTCTTCAGTTTTACTGTTATGCTCAGTTTGAAATTCAATGACATGAAACTGTAGTTTAATTTTTAGAGAGTAAATTTGAAATTGAATAAAAGAGTAGTTTCTGTAGGTCCCTTAAGGTTGGGTTGCTCTTCAAATATCTGATAATTGTTGTCTAGTATTTTGCATCAGTTCATTTTGTCTTACCTTCACATGTAGTTTGGTGCTTGAAAGCTGTCAGAAGATATAGTTTGGTGTTTGCAATAAAGAGAAGAAATTAAAAGTCTTTATCAAAGAGGGAAAAGAGTGAAGATGATTACTTGCAGCTGTTATAAAATGTAGTAATGGTTAAACTCATGTTGCTATTTTAAAGGTTGCATTCAAAGTTGGTGTATTTTATTTTAATTTTGTAAACATTTGTGTGCAAGATCAGAATTTGCTTAATTTCACACAAATGTAATTACATTTATTTTTGGGGTAAAAGGTGATATAGCATTTTTCAAAGATAAACTGGAAATTTTGTGCAAAGATGAAAAAAATTCTTGGAATAGTAGCCTTTTGGACTTTAAAAGTCTATAATATCCTTACTCATTTTCAAAAAATTCTAGTCAATTACACAGCTTCACCCGAAACAACATGGTTACGCGTCCTCAAATTGGTGAAACCGTGTCACTATGTTATTTAGAATGAAACTGTGTTATTTATATAGTCTATAGGATTTCACCCGAATAAAACCATGTAATGTATAACTGTGTTATTTGTGTGAACCGTGTTATTTACATAGTTTACATGATTTCCCCCGAGTGAAACATTTACGGAATCTGGGAGATGGCATGCGGAGACAGAGACGCAAATCTGGAGAAGAGGCGAGAAGGGAGGCGGGGAGCGATGATGTGACGGCTGAGGATGCATAGGGGAGAGGCGAGAGGTGGCGGAGGCGGATGTCCGGGGGTGGCGACAAATGGAATTTAATTAATTTATTGAAGGATAACAACGATTTTTTAAGTTCAAAAAAGCTAGATTTCTTTTTTCATTTATGGTTATAGTTCCTCTTTCTTCTTTTAAAGAGTACATTTTCGTACATATAGATGGACCCTTTATTTTTCCATATCTTCAGTAGTTCATGCACAGTAAAACAAACTGGTCCATTTACCTAAATGGGCCATGTTAACGGCCCTTATAAATCAGTACTCATTTTTCAATTAATTTTTTTTCCTCAATTTCAATTATAACAAAACATATATGTAAACCCCGAAACTAGGGTTGTAAACGAATCGAATCGAGTCGAATACCATGATTTTGTATTTGATTTGAATAATAATCAAATCGAATATTTCGTTTTCGAATTCGAATCGAATATATGTCGAATACGAATATCATAATCCGAATATCGAATCGAATACGAATTATTTGATTAGTTTGCAATCAGGTGGACTTGTGGACCGTAATGGAAGAATTAGTTCAACTTGAAATTTTAATTCTTAAATTTGTGAAGTCTTACTTCCTAATATTGCGAATTTCATATTATACATAATATTATGTTTCATTTGTATTTTTTTTTAAGTTATCAATTAATAACTAAAAAATATCATATATTTTTTTATATAAATTAGTGTTACTTGTTAAAACATGGGATAACACTAGTAAATAATTAAACATACAGGTATATATATGTATAACAAATATTTAATCGAATATTTTCGAATATCGAATCGAATATCATAATTTCGTATTCGTATTTGAATACTAATCGAATCAATAAAAGTATTTGTATTCGAATACGAATAACAAAATTTCGAATTCGAATATCAAAAATACGAATCGAATCTCGAATCGAGCAAAATTATTTGATTCATTTACAACCCTACCCGAAGCATGGATTAGTAATTAAAGTAAAACAATTTTTTGCATAGGTTTCGCATTCTTCAAGCAGTATGTATTATGTTCCAATATTGGTTTTTTTTACAAGTTTTATTGCTAAAATATGAACGGAATAGTTGTATAGATTGTATAAATGAAAAAATTATTTATTTTCACTCGTTACATTATATTGGAACAAAATCATAAAATGATATTATTGAGACTCAATAATTTGATGATTGCTACTCCCTCCGTCCCACTAAATATGACACCCTTTCTATTTTGAGTTGTTCCATTAGTAATAACACATGCCTAAAAAGAAAAAAAAAATTGTCTTAAAAAAGTACTCCCTCCGTCCCATTAGTATTGACATCATTTCCTTTTTAGTTTGTCTCATTAGTAATGGCACATACTAAAAAATGTAAGAATTTTGCCTTCAAAAAACTAGTCAACTTAGTAGAGCCCATCATTTTACACACAAAAACACCACTTTCTTAATTTCCGTGCCCAAAAGTAAGGTGTCAATACTAATGGGACGGAGGGAGTAGTCAACAAAAGTGGCTATACCACTTTACACACAAAATACCAATTTCTTTATTTCTGTATCCAAAAGTATGGTGTCATGTTTAATGTAGTATTTGAGTTATTATGAAAATTACAGATATGCTTTTAGTATGGTATCAACAAATTTCAAATTCTCTAGTCGCTGAAGATTATATGTACGATAATATGATGAAAAAAACAACTCATTTGTGATGGCCTAGTAGTTGAACGGATTTCTTGAGATTCCAAGGCTTTATAGGTATGAGTCTGTCACATCGAGCTTTCCAAGTGTGCAATTTACACGTCTCGGTGGGTGGCCCTGGGGTCTTTGATCTTGATCCTCCAATGTCCCTCAGCTAAGTTAGCATTCTTAGCATTGTTTCGGTGGTCTCTAATGAGGGCATCTCTTGCAGGACTCAAGGAGCAGTGGTGTCTCAAATTCTCAGGCATCTTGTCGTAAACATTCCACCAAATATTATTGGCAGTGTCACTCGCGAATTTATGATTCTCAGGCCTATCCCAGTTGCAGTCGTAGTCTCTGTAGCACCACCAGGGCTTCAACCCCAGGAAGTGGATAGCGTAGGGATCATTGGGCACTAGATGATCCCGATCCTTGACATCGTCGAAGTAGGTGAGATGGTTTATCTTGTTGGGGAGGCGATGCCACCAATGGAACATCTCATTGAGATAGCCTTGATCACCACCATTGTACGATGTTACCAACCACCTGCTCTCCATCAAGGTTCTAAACGTACACACCGATGGTTCTAGAAGCATCAATCCTGAGTTAAAACGATCCTTGTTGTTCCCTTTGGCGGAGATCCCTGGGTATATGAAGAAGTTGTCCAGGCTCTTGGTTACGATAAAGTCGGAGTCGATGAACATGACCTTGTCGTACTCTCCTAGCTGCCAAAGACGGAGCTTGCTATAGTTCCACTTGTTGTAGGTGTTGTTCCTTGAGTAAGGGCTTGACACCCGTTGGAATCGCTTCACCTTCCACCCCGCCGATTGGAGGCCCTCCATAGATTTCGAGGAAACGTGATGGTCGACTAGCAACACTAGATCTTTTGTTGTGTTTGATTGGATTATGCTCTGAGCCAGAGCTATGGCTCCGCAGACATAGTTCTCTGTCGTGTGTAGCACCGTAGCATATGCCTCTCTTGGCTGCTTTTTTCTCTCTTCCTCATTCTCCGTCCATAGCTCTTGCTCTAGAAAATAAAGACATATATAGGAACATACATACAAGGGTGTGTCATCATGAAAAAGTAGGAACACTGCACTGAACATGTAAAGTTATTGTACTAAATTCAGTGCAACAAAATACATCTAGTGCAATAGTTCATACTATTTTTTACCAACATATGTATTCCTACACTTCACACGCATATAGTCGTCATAGCATATATAGTAATAACTTACCAAAATGTTGAGCTGGAGGGTTGAGTTGACAAGTCCCCACAGGCATGGCCACTATTTGTTTGATTCTTCTCAATTGAGGTTTGTAAACCCAAGAATCACCAACATGCCATACAAGATCATCACATCTAAATATCTCCCACATGGGCCCACATGATCCTACAAACACTGCAAAAATTGGTCTAATGAGGTCCCCACTTTGGAGCCTCCCACATCTTACTAACAAGTTAGCCACTACCAGATTCACTTGCAATCTGAAAACATCCCTTGATCCTCCATTCACATCACAATTGGGAACCCTAGCAACCACCACGTCGAGCTGCTCGTAGTCCTCGAACACAGGCATAGGCACCTTTGGGCACTTGCCATTGCTCTCGTCAATCCACTCCGGATACAAGTCAGACCATTGCATTCCCTTGCTAACATGCTGGAAATCCACATTCACCACGGTCCCTTTTGTGTGGACCATGTCCGCCAACGTTGTTCCGTCCATGTTCACCAATGCGATATTGATGCTCTCGTCACCCAACTCTCGTGCAACGAATTCGAACCAATCGAGGTTTATGGATGGTTTAGGGTAGGTTAATGCATTTTGGACCTCTTCGTGTAGGTGTCTTAGGTATTGGATGTTGAAAATTAGAAGGGTTGTTGACAAAAAAATGATGGACAAGGTGAAGGGCTTCCGTTTCGAGGCCCTCAACGCCATTGTATGGCTCTAATTCTCTTGTTGTAATTTGTAAACATTACAAAAGAGTTTGATCTAAATATATGTGACCTAATGTTGTAAAGAGTTTTGAATATTCTCAACCAACGAAACCTCCTACCTAGCTAACATTTGCAACATATCTGAATCAGTAATATCTATTTATGCATAATAATAACTAATTCATGAACTCATTAAGTGATAATTAAGATGGAAGTACGTACGTCTTGTGTTTGTATTTAAGTGATCCAAGTTTTTATTATTTTTTTGAAGAAATTAAGTGATCCAATTAGTAATGCGTAAATAGTGACTAATTAACTATATGTTATTATCTAATTCTTATGCTAATCTCATCACCATTGATTATATTTTATACCACATTTTTTCAATGAGATGGAGTACTGTTGATTAATTGAAAAACTTGCCTGTATTCTACCTATTAACCAACTAACTCGATCTTACTTTCTAAGATGAAATTGAGAAATCAACTTATAATTAAAACCAACTTGCTAACCTTTTACATTTTTAAAATTTTATACTCTTTGTCCCTTCGAGAACATCTAAACTATGCAAACCTTCTCTTTAAAAGAGTGAGTCTATGGTTCAATCCCCATCCATCTCATTCTTAAAGAAAAACAATCTCTCTCTTTTTTCTTAATTTTCAACATATAAAATTGAAAATAAAATTAGCCCAAAGGAATAAAAAATTTAAAAGTAGCCTTTGACATAAAAGTGAAATTTTTTACATTAAACAAAAATATAAGTTGCATTGAATAAAAGTACTCCCTCCATCCATGAATTTCCTTTACATTTTGACCCGACACGGGTTTTAATAAGGTGTATTGACTTTGAGTAAATATATAGAGTGAGTGGAGTTTGGGTCCCACTTATATGTGTATTTCAAATTAAAGGTCGGAAGATAAAGTAATGATGTTAATGTGTAAGGTTAAAGGTGGGCCATCAATGACAATTTTGTAAATGATATTAGTGTAGTTAAAGTAATGATGTTGATGGATGTGATTAAAAATATTTAGAAAAAATTTCTTTATTTGACAAAATTGAAGTGTAAAAAGAGGTTGTGGACGGACCAAAATGGCAAAATTTAAAGAAAATTCGTGGACGGAAGTATCATTTATACCACCTACCTAACGGACTTTCTGACAAGAGTCCAGCACTTTAATTAGGTTATGAACAATTTTGTATGAGATGGGTAATTATACGGAACTAAATGTAGATTAGCTATCAAAAGTTGGCCCGGTTAATTTAAGTATGATTTTGATTGGCAATTAATATCAAATATTAAAAAGCAATGATCGAAGCCATCAACACATTAGCTTTATGAGTTAGTTTGGTGATGTTTATATTAATTACTAGTAAATACATTCGTGATATTCACTTTACAATTATTTTTTGTTTCTCTAGCTCTACTCTATATCCAAAATGTCGGATAGTGAAATATGATTAGTGTTGACTATAAAGGAATAAAAGCTTATCAACAATATTTTATACGAATATGAGAAAATATATATAATTTTGGACCCAACTATTAGCATAACTTTACTTGTGGTTGTGGACGACATTTTAGGTATTTTAGAAAGCGAATCTCATAAATTTAACTCAAGTTCACATCTAGAACTGACTCAATGCTCCGACTTTATTTATTACTATAATTTAATTAAATAGAAATTAATTATGTACTAAAACCAATTAACCATTTTCACTTTTACAACCAAACAATGTCGTTTGAACCGCTAATATTTTGAAACATTGAGTCACTAATCCTTTTTATCCAAATTATACTTATCCAACGAAACAATTAATTGTCGATTGAACCACTAATATGGCTCGTAAATCATAAATATAAGATTACGAGCAACGAAATATTGAGAGAACTAACTCGATGGAAAATACATAGGAAAAGATACGAATAGAGAAATCAATTCTAATACACGTTATATATATCCTTCTCTCTTCCATCTATCGTTTTACAAATGTATACTGACCCACACCCACACACACACACAGCCATAACTAATTAAAATTGTTAGTAAGGATAATAGTAAACCATAATAAAAAGGAAGTTAATAATATTAGAATATAATGTTGGTGGAGAACTCTAAACATGACTTAATCTCCTTTATTTGTAGGTACAAGAATGAGACCAATGACTACTCAACAAACCTAATAATGATGAACTTTGGATAGTTTGAATACATAGACTCCTTTACGGCTTTACCTGGTTTTAAGAGGCATAATCTCATGTACGTATTTGGATGCATAGTGCATTCATTTTAGTTATATTCAAATCATCATCAGTAAGTTTTAATTGAGGATTAGTAAATCCTAACTAAAACTAATAAATGATAATTAAATAGAGTTTAATGATAATGAGAGCTTTTTGTTTTAAGTACGGAGCGTTAGATGAGCTTGTGTGTGTGATTATGTTTATGTGGGCAATTAGTGCTAATTAGACAAATTGTAAATGGTTACTTTCTCCGTATATCAACAAGTGTCCAACTTTGAATTTATTTTTATATGCAAAAAGTGTCTTATCTGTGTATATGGAAATTGGACTCATCAATCACCATGTTCACTTGTTTATCTTTTTACTTCAACACTTACTACAATCTTAACTTTCATGAGAATTAAAGAAAATAATCATTTAGAAAAGAAAAAAAATGCTTACCCGATCGGTTCTTACTCCAGGGATGTCATTGGCAGAAGCGTGACTAGTACTAACTGGAAATTTCTAAGTCAAAATTGACATCTGTTTCACCGAGGCACATTTACGTTAGACCGGCCTAACCGTTAGGGCGGCCCTAGGCCGTCCCAATTAATATATAAATAATGAGATCGGCAACAATTTTGTCTTTGAGCTCACTCCAGGTTCGCCTTCGGCTTCCCCTCGCTCGATTCATGACTTAGAATAGGAGCAACAAACAATTGGCATAACCGTTAGACCGGCCAAAGCAAATATTTGTTTCACCGTTTCATGTTTGTTCTAGTTTTATTTTCTTCTTGGTGTTGTAATTCTTAGTTTGAGTGTCGACAAACACCCATATTCCTTATGTTGTTTATTGCGTTTACTAACTGAAGGAACTATAATATACTCCCACCGTCTCAGGAAAGTTGATACGTCTCTTTTGGGCACGGAATTTTAGAAGAGTTTAAAGTAGTATAAAGTGATAATAGAAATATATATTATTTAAAGTTGTGTGAGTGATAAAGGTGTTTTAAAAAGGAAACGTAACAACTTCGTTTGGACGACCCGAAAAGGAAAACGTAACAACTTCGGCGGGATGGAGGGAGTATAAAGAAAAGGAGATCGACCTATATATCTCGAAGACTGAAATAAATCATTACAACTGTTGTAATACTCTTTTGGTATCTAATAAATGTCTCATGACATTAAATTTCGTATATCAAGTTGGAGAATAGTTTTGCTTATTTACCCTTAACTATCTATATTAATACTAAAAGTGCATTTGTGACAAAATATATTAAGTGCCTAATTTATCCCTATTAGATATTTATTTTTAAGGACAATTATGTAAATCACAAATTACCTATTCATATAAGAATACAATTGTCTAAAAAGACAAATTACATATTTATCTCTAAGCCCTAACTCTATGAATTCATATCTACCTAAACTTTGTATTCATCTACATCAAATGTCACGTGGAGAACTACACAAATTTTTCATTAAATTTTATTAATTATATTGGATACAAATATTAGAATGTATGAGATCAAGTTTGCCTCATATATATAAATATATTGTATCCAATGACGTTTGGTTATTTGCAGTGGTATTGAAATAATTATTCTCATTAAGTTTTACAATCGGAGATTCAAATTTTATGTTTTGCCGAGGTTTGAATAAACTCCATCACACAGGTTATTTGGTTTTGGCATTTAGTTTTGTTTCATAAAATCATCGAATCGTATTTTAAGATTCGAATGGCTTGATTTTGGTGGCAAGCTAATTTTTATGAAAACTATTTATATTCAACTTAGATTCTGATTTTTTTAATAATGTACATATCATATTTGTAATAGCAAATATATCACAAAATTTATGATTCTTCATAGTACATGGTTGATAAGTGTTGTAGTCATCATTAGTGCATACCATAACTTTTGGACCATTTCAGCATATATAACTCTTGATGCAAAATAATTTAAGTTCAAGTAACACAAATTTAAGTTTTTGCAAAGTTCAAACCAATACTAATTTCATTTCATAAATTTTCTTTTTGCAGAATTAAAATTTGTACCACATTATGGAAAACTGAAGAAAATTAATGTTGAATAGATTGAGAGAATTTTAACAATAATAAAATGTCTGAAATATAAGTACATACTATGACAATGTTTGGCCATTTTTTCTAAAATATTGTCGCAATATTTAAAATTTAATAAATATATCTTGCAATAATGTCGACGCAAAGAGCCACATTAAGTAAGTAATTTTTAATTATTAAAGAATTTATAAATCGTAAATTTACATCCAACATTGTTATAAAATATACATTTTTTAGAGAGCCACGTTACCCCGTGCATATCACGGATCAAACACTAGTAATTAAGCAAAGAACACTTAAAAAACTCAGGCGCCGTGACATATTTATAACTATTTCCTCAACTTTAGTTTTAAACTAGCTAGTATTCATATTTTATTCATTAATAATTATGATATAGATTTGTATATCTAAATACGGAAATTCAATAGTCAATTAATTACTATAATAGAATGACAACATAGTGGCAACACCATTTCATACTTAAGTGCATCACAGAATAAAATCTCGTGCTAGCTACTTTCGACATTATTACAAACCCCACATTAAGAATTATCCCCGTACATTCTTTTCGCGACAAAAAAGATATGCAAACAAACCACATAAATATTTCAACGGAAATAACAAATATTTTTTTAGAAACAAATATTTACTTGTTTCAATAATAGTGAAATACTACATCAAAATTTAACATGTACTAGCATCTAACACATTTAACATGTCACCTAATATCTTAGCTGGACGGACCGCAATTGCTCTAAACTTAAATCACTTTCAGCCATGCCGAATTCACACGTGCAAACTTTAATTACCTCATAATTGTTCACGGCATATAACTTTTTTCCTTCTAGTTTTAAGGGTTTATAGGCATACTTGATACTTATATATATGCATGCTTTCCTTTCCCAATTTAAATCATATCATAGTATCATACCCTTCAATACACATAGCTAGGGATTGTTTCGATCTCATTTCTCGCACTTCCTCTAAACTCAATATACCAAAAAATGCACATTGTGATAATATCGACCGTGACCACGTGTTGGTGGTGCAAGAAATATCCCAACAATATGAACTATACTGTTGATGGATTTCAGTATGCTTCTAGGGTTGCATGTATTGAAGGTGATGACGACGACGATGATGATGGAGTGTACGATTACGCTCCAGCAGCGTGATACTAAAAGGTGCATGGATCTAACTAGCTTGCATAGAGCGAGCTAAGTTTAATGATATTTTGAGTAGATGTTATGCCGGAAACATCCAAACAACGAGACTCCTCTATATATGCAGAGTGAGGTCAAAGATTCACTTCCCCCCATCCTCCTAATTTTCCGGCCACTACTAATAAGAAAAAATGAAAATAAAAATACAGTTGCATAGATAATTAATATTATGAGCTTTTGTACCAAGTATTCATTAGAGAATGAGTTTGGAACTATATATGTGATATAGCCTATGCACATTGTATATTAGTGTAATTATTGTGGTGACTATCGTATACAATAATTTAAAATTATTCCTATGTTCTCTTTATGTAAGTTATTGTTATGTTGAACATTTTTAAGTTATAATACCCACTTTCATAAGGAAAAGACAACACATCTGCCATAACAAAATTGGGTTAAAAACTATCCACTGTTTGGGTTAATAGAAAATGTTGCGCTTACTCAAGTTTTTCATTTTTTGTCAAACCCTTCAAAACCAAATATACGCAATTTGTCCTTACAAAATCTGCAGGCTTTCTTCAATGCAGAATTATTCCGGCAATTTGAAGAATTCGAAAACCTAACGTTTTGTGATTATTAGCTATTTATATTATGTTGTTTAATTTACATTTTATGAGCGGAGATCATTCAACAGACCAGGTATTTTTTTGTTGATGTTCATATTATCTTTTTATGAGCGGAGATCGATCAAAAGATCATGTATTTTTTGTTGACTAGCAGAAAATACGTGTGTTGCACGAGTAATAAGTTGCTTTTTAAATAATGTAATCAATGATACTATTAATGAATAATAAATTAAAATTTAGAGAAATTGTTATTCATAGTGTGTGATAAAATTTATATAGAAAACTATATGTATATGCAAAATAGTATTATTAAATAAGTAATATATAAATATAAACGAACTTTTTATTTTTTCTTGTTTGATCTTTGATGATTGGAGAACTTTAATTAATTCTTT